>JAOVYW010056714.1:33055-50667 GCA_025775045.1 Hiodon tergisus | reverse complement strand
GTATGTAGGAGTATGTAGGAGTATGTAGGAGTATGTAGGAGTATGTAGGAGTATGTAGGAGTATGTAGGAGTATGTAGGAGTATGTAAAAATATTTTTTTGGATTTAGACCATTTTTTCCTGGAGAACCTTCACTTTGGATAGTGTCCTTTTGGCACCATATTTGACCTTGGCTTTGACCGTTTGCCCCTTTTGTACCTCTGCCCAATAATTTTTAGAATTTTCCACAATTTTTTTTTTCCTATTTCTTCAATGTATAGTTAGAAAAGGTTATTAAATAGTTATGTAAAGTGCAATTGGCAGGTTGCCTTAGTTTATAACTTAGCTGGGGCCGTGTACAATGTTTGTATCCCTAAACATTTGTGTAATAACCCTTTTCCCCTGCCTCCACATCCTTGCATTAAAGCAGAGGCTCCAAACCAAACAGGAAAAATAACGTGCTCTGGCCGACGTAGGGACTCGTGTGCTGCTTGTCCCAATTACAACAATACACCTGTCCTGCCATTGCCCCCGTCCATGGAATCACTGGGGGTCTCATTAGCCATGCGGCTGTGTAGAGAACTGCATAATGGCCTATAATGAAAAACACCAAATTGTCAATCTAGCAAAATGAATCTGATTAATGAACAGCACTTTCGAGGATCCAGTAACTCCATAGTTGGAAATAAAAGATGATGTATTAATCCGCCCGTGTTACAGATGGTTCTATCCTCCTGGCAAATGCTATTCATTTGAGATGCTATTAGCATGCATAATTACGCTAATTAAGTTATAATTAAGTGTCAGTTCTTCAGAGGCCGTTTTTTTTTTTTTTTTTTCTGTGTCTGATTTAATATTACTCCTCTGTCAGGATTTATTAAAGATCACCGTTTTCTTCTGAATCTTTCCTAAATAACATTTATTTTGATTGCGTTCCCCAGCTTTTCGAGCCCATTTCTCATGCTTGTGCAGAGCTCATGAATGGCTCGTTCAGTCGCACGGAATGGGTCCACACCGAGCTCACCTGTTTCACTCGGCAGAGCATTTCATGTGAAAAGTCTGGTGTGAAACTGCTGAGAATCAGTGCTGGCGCCTGCATGGTTTTTTCTGCTCCTCTTTGTACAGCAGGATCAAGCTTTTCTTGTTACATTTTTATTGTTTTTTATCCTAAATTAGGAATTTAATCTTGGCGTGACATCATGAACCCCCCACCACGTGCAGGAGTTGTCTTGCTAATATTATAGCATTTCTTCTCTGCTTTTCGGGGCACGTATAGCTAACCCACACTCATCTTAGCCATGGAGCTGTGGGCCTCTGGATACTGCTATTTTTATTATTGCTATAACTTCAGGTGCCATTTTCATTGCAACCAAGAGGTGCTGAGATGGGCATCATAAGATTTGCTTTTGCCTTTCTGAAGTCCATTTCATGTTTTAATCTGTAATAATTTAGATGAAGCAAAGACAGGCTTGCAAATGCAAAGACTGTAAGGTTGTCCAGTTACATTACATACATGAGTATACAGATTTGTTAGTACGGTTATTCCGTATTCCGAGGCGGCAATATTCTTCAAAACTACACCTCCGATACATGGAAGTCTCAGGAACGTCGCACATAATGGGGAATTAAAGTAAAAAACGGTTTAAATGAGAGAGAAAAAATTCCTCAGAGCCAAAGAAGGAATCTGGGGGAAAAAAAAGATGTTTATTTAAACTTGCTAGTATGAAAGTAATGAAAGTCATTTACTAGCAAGTTTAAACTAAACTATACTGGGTTTCTCAGATACATACGATACACAAGGGAATATTTTTATTTTAAAAATTATTTTAAAATTTTAGAGAACTATGCTGAGAGGTACTCACCCCCTACGTTTTCCTGACCGAACTAAATTAGACTCCAATTACTCACGTTATAAATCAAAATGAATGCGTGTCAACAGGGAACAACGTATAAAGAACAAACACTGATATTTTATTGTGTGTGTGTCTGTTTTAAAAAGCTGAAAGTGTGAACAGGCAGAGGCAGTTGAACTTTTGAAATAAATTGGTTCTAATTACTGTGGAAGTTTAGCACCTCTATAGCCCTGTAGCTAATGGACTTTAGCTAAAGGAAATGTTTTAATGGTAAACGTGCTAATAAACATGAACACCTTCTCAGTAGTTTGGAATTTAATGTAGAATTAGTGGGGTGAGATTCCATTCAGGTAAGCCACACATAAAAGCCTGGGACCCAATCAAGTCTGACAACCCGCTTGTTGTATTTAATGGAATTTTTTAAATAGTATTTTCTTCTTTTGTAAGTATCTTATTTCTTCTACTCATAAAAGGAACATGGTTATTTAAAGCCAATGTTTGGTTCGGTCACAGCCAAATGTATGTGAATATGTCCCAGTGCCCATAGTTTTATTTTTTATTAAAAATTCAGATCTTGATGCATTTTCCCATGATAAACTTTATGAATGTGCAAGCCAGTTATTTTTATGCTCAATAATCACCTATATTGTATTGACCCTTTTATGTCCATGACAAAGAAATATTTTTAGGGCCACTTTATAGACTTTTATATGGGCCGCCTAAGAATCAAACGGTAAATCGCACCGTGTTTATGAGCGTGCTGGAGGATCAGGGGTCTGGGTCCAGGTAGTGCTCAGTGAGCGTGTTTACCGATAATGTACCACACGTAATGTTGAGGAATAGATCAGGTGACCATCGTAAGGTTTATTACATTGGACTGGTCGAACTTTGTCGGACCTTGCCAAATCCTATTGGTTGGGTATTCGGCCTCATTGGCATCCTTTCGTTTACCCTCAAATCAGCCAATACCTTTAGTTGGTATTCAGGATGGCCAGCCCACAGGGTTATATAACATGAATTAAGTGGATGCAGTATGTAGTTTTGAACAAATGAGCTACGTGTGTGTGTGTGTGTGTTCACAGTAAGTAATACCTACTTCCTTGCACAACCTTTGTATACAAAATTCAATAGAAGTCCGCTAAAATATTGTAAGTTGGTTTCATTAAAATGATGTCTTTAAGCCGCCAACTCAACCGACACAAATCACTGTATTGCAGTATGACACTCAGTTTTATCATTGAACTTAGTACAGACTTTAGACCAAGTACAGACCAGGCGTGGGAATCAGTTTCTTTCTTGCCTAAAAACATTGCAGGAGAAATTGTTTCATTGCTTAGTATCGGGGAAGAAGCCCACATGGCCTGTTCGGTGTGTTTCCGAATGTCCGGTCTCTGTTCCGACATCGCCTGCTCTTGCCCGCATTGGCGTGACGTCACGTTCCCTTTTACTTCATGCTTTGTCCATTCCAGGCACCAACAGTCATAAATGGGCCAGTTGGATAGTAAGACGCACCATGGGTGGAGCTGAAAATGGGTATGCTTTTGAGGTGCGGACCAGCTGCAACTTGGCTGCAAAAAAAATCAGTCGCCACACTATTTGCAGATATTTTCGGCGCATTTTCAGGTCTTGCGTCGGTGAAACGTAAGCCTGGGTTAGGTTTAGTATAAACGTCCCCCTCCTCTTGAGTATTCAGCGGCCTGTGACTTCTCACGGTCCATGAGCGACGTGTGCAATCGCAGCTGAGGAAACGGGCTCGGTGTGAAAGGTCACAATAACGGCGTTTGCTGAAATGTTGATGTTCCCGTCCGCAGCTCCGGGTCACTCACCTGATTTTAATTTCCCATTTGACTCATAAATTCAAACAAAATAACAACCTTGGCCATGCTTATAAAGCTGGTTTGTATCGTGGGCTGGGAAAAAGGGGGGAGTGTTAAAATGTTTTTGGTCCAGATTAGAGGACAGAACGATTACGCATACGTCCATGCTAAATCGCACCCTTTGTGTTTTTAAATTTTATTCCGAATAAAACGATAATTAGAACTTGTTAGTCAGCTCTTCTATCTATTTGGAATGACCCCTCTGTTCCCCGGTCACCAGCCGCAGGTGAACACCAGCACCAGCTGTATTCAGTCAAGCCTCTTTCCAGACACAGGCCATGTAAACAAACTGGACCTGACAACAAGCTTTTGGTCAATTCATGTAAAAAGGTTTTGCACACCATCTATCAATTTGGAAGTGTTATAATATTTAACATACTTGCCTTCTACGAGAAAGCACAACACATTTTTTTTAATGTTCCATGATAAATTCCAGATCTGCATTGGTGAGGATATGATTTGTGAAGTAATATGTACTGCTGAAAACAAATTAATTATGTCTATGCTATTGGATGATCCAGAATTGATCAAATATATACTCGCGGAGGGGGTGGCGATATGTTGCCGTTTCATCATGCATTGTGTGAGCCAGAGTAGGATACACTGTCTTGGCACAGTCAGTGATAAAGCACTCCACTGGAGACCTTCGTTGGGATCTCAATTGGCAACCCGCCGTGCCTACCATTAATAAGCCACTTCTGTCATTAATGAATCACCCTGGAGATGTGACTATTCCCGTGTCTGAGTCCAGAGTTAATAACTAATGTGAATGGAGTTTGTCAAGTCATTTCTCATAGTTTTTGAAACCTAGCAAAGCTAGAACTTCGGATTATGTCTTTGTGTTGTAAATAATGGTCAATGTATAATTTTTGTTTGTTTGTTTTATTTTGTTTAAATTATATGTGACTAGCAGAAAACACTGTGGACAAGTGTTCTAGTCGCCAGTATCTTCCTGGAACTCTCTCAGATTTTTGGAACTTAGAACCCAGCCACATGCTCGTTAAACTAAGTACCCTGGAAAGCCAGTTCTGGAAGTGAATCTGGTAATTACCCACGCATGTGCCTTACAGCAAGACGGTGCCAAGTCAAATCAATTCTGGAACCAAAATTGCTTTATTGTGCACCAATTTACCTTAATTAAATGTGTGGATTTTAGATCTCTAAGGACTGTGCGAGGTAGCCACGCTGGTTTACCCAGAGGGTTTTTTACAGGGAACAAAATATAAACAGATGTTTTTTTTGTTAAAACGCCAAACCTTTTGGAAAGCAGCAGAACTGCACTGTGTGTTCTGTGAACTTGGGACATATTGTGAAATATATCACATTACATCTGGGAGACGATCTAATGTTCTAATGTTTGTTAAAAGTCCTGCTAGCAGGTGTGCTTTGCTTGTGTACTTATTTAACATACCTTTTGCCATGTTGCCCCGTGATCTTTCACACATTACAATAGTTTTGCCATATCAACGCAAATAATTTACCCTGAAATTTTAAGTCATCATGGTAAATATGTCTGTTACATGCTATAGCTTTTTCTAAAAGACGTGCATCATAAAAACTGAGAATTAATTAAAAATACATTTTTATCAGAAGTTTGCTCAAAACAAATGATCAGATAGAAATTGTATTTAATATATATTTACAAAAAGGGTTTAGAACGTCACAATTTTTTGTGCAGACGTCCACTTTTTCAGCAGTTGTGTTTGTCTTGCAAAATGACCAGCTCTCCTTGACACGTTTGAGCGTCACCATTGCTCACTTTCAGGTTGGGTAGTCATTTCATATAAAATTACTGAAACCGTCTGAAGCTTGGCCTGTTTCGATGATCGTTTCTGTCCCTATCTCAGGACATTTCGCTGTGTTTTTCGGGCAGGAGAGAGGCCCATATTTCCACACTTGACTCCGGATGACAGGAGAAGCCCTGGGGCGGAGACTGCTGCACGAGGCCAGGACCTTACTGGTTCACCAGATTAAGTCCCATCATCTCTGATTTGAGCTCCATCTTCGTCTGCCTGATGCTGCCATCCTCCAACTTTGCGACTTGATCTCGGAACAGAAGCGTTCCGGATTCGAGCTGGCAGATGGGGGGGACGTGTTGTGATGGCTGACTGCTCTTTTTAGCTGTGTGTCACCCGGGCAGCTTTCAGAAGTTTCACCCAGCGCTATCTGAAGTGCTGATCGCTGTGACATTGCTGTCGAATCGCGCCGGGCTATAGGTGAGATCCATGGCCGTCCGAGCCAAGCAGCAACGCTGGTTAACATTTACAGCTCTAAGGGGTAATGTGTTCTCTCAATTGGCAAGCTGGTGAAACCTTTTACAGTTTTAAAAAGTGTGTGTGTGTGTAAGGTCATTTGACTGAATTTGGACCTGGATTTTGTCCATAGGTTTTGTTTTAAAAGTTGCAGCTGTAACACCATGAGATGGATCACTGTGAGAAAGTCTTACTTTGCTATGTTCAAGGTCAAAACTCTGCTGCTTGCACAAGCACATTACCACTTCCTGACTTTCATCAAGGCACATGTAACTCCCCTTAAAAAAGACTGCTCAAAATAAGTTTAATTCATTCAGTACATTAACCTTGATGAAAAATGTAAGGTGTACCTAATAGTAAAATACATAAGCCTTTTTGACACAAATACAAAGTAATGTTTATTAACAACTGTATTTATTTTTAAATCCCATACAATAAAATACTTTTAATCCACCATTGTCATAATGCAACAAATTGACTGACTTTTACTTGAACAGATCCAGTTGTGGACACACTGCAGTTTGTATTCAGGTCTACCAATTAAAGGACTCGGACACACTCAGACATGTCTCTTCATGAACAAATCTCAACTCAGACACAGCTTCTATTCAACAGTGAAAAGTAACCTTTAATTCTGGCTAATATATATACACACACACTGGAGTTATGCAAGAACAAAAAAATAAATATATATATTATATAATATAAATATCATATTATAAAATAATATATAAATATTTAACATTTCGTTTCGTAATGCTATAAAAGTGTTTGATGTAGATATAGACAGATAAACCATATGTATATGTATATGTGTCTATTTGGTATAAATTGATCAGATACACCAGGCACTCGAATTCCTAAATAATTGTAATGCAATATATTTTACAATATTTCAATCAAAAAATCTTTGAATTGTAATGATCCAATATCATGTGATTGCAGAATCTTCCATATCAGCTGTTCTATACCTGAGAATTTTCTTGTTAAGTTACCCTTATAGAAATGCATTCACTGGAAAACCATGTTTACTGTAGGAACCGATACTGACGGTCTAGTCCTCTTGTCAGAGGTAATAAAACATTCCAACAACATCATATAGGCTAAGTGAGAGGAGCAGAATACCAGTCAAGGCTGACCTCCTGTCAGTTCTCGTGTGTGTACACAGGCTCGCATGCCCCTGGGCAGGTTGCCCTTGTTTGCCTTACAATGGCAAACATGGGGTATCCGCGCAAGACGTCCCAGAGACCAGCTGGGCCAGGGCTTGTCACCTTCTTGACGGGGAAAGTTTTCTGTCTGAAGAAGTTTAGTCATGGGCCTGCTTCACAAGCCTGGCAGAGGCGTCATCCGAAGAGGCAGCAGCAGTCGTTCGAAATGTGTCACTGAAAATGCATGCTGGGGGGGTGGTGAGCTTGGAAAGAGATACAGATTGAAGGGGAAGGTTGATCATTTTAGGCTGGAGAGTGTGTCCGTTCGATGTTGAAGGTAATTTAGCTGAAAATTACATTGGTCAGAGAAAAAAAATTTAAACATTTTTTTCCCCTAAAAACATGAAAATCTCACTTAATCCCATGAATATATTCAGGTTAATAAAATCCTGAATAAAAGATAATTCCTAAGTTTTGTGCCAGTTTAATACGGCGATGTGGTTATATAATAGACTGTAATTAGTGTTAGTACATTAAGAACTGTGCCACACCAGTATTTTTGTGCATGGAATAGAATAGAATACAATAGAATCCACATGTCGTAATTTGGTTAACGTGGAATGCAAATGCAATGTTTGCAAACAAAGCTGCAATACTGAATCAACAGTCCAGAGGAGACGCCATGTCCCCATAATTATGAGTTCTTCAACCTGGCATATCTGTGAGATCTCTAAGCCCTCTAAGTGGAGCGCAGCTGAAAACTTAATACCCGCCAATTCTGAGATCTGCCACCATGTTCTGTAATATAAATTGTGATTACATTGGACAGGGATTTATTATACACGTGTCGTTTTATATGAGTGTGTTTGGAATAACCTACAGCATTCTTTTTGAAATGTCAAAATTAGAAAAACCACCAATATACTTTTTAGTGTTAAGTACATAAGTGTAAATACAGTAGGGAAAATGAAGTCCCATGATATATAAAAAGGGCATTAAGCATCTCATTCATAAATACGATTTAAATAATCTTATATCCATATTATAACGAATTACACGAGGTTCAATTGCTCAAACTGAATGCGTTGGATCACCATTTTCTGGAAGGGCAATTCTGCCATCTAGTGGCCTTTAATAAATATGATAAACTAGATGAATCGGGGAGCTACATAAATAGAATATTTCCATGTATTGCTTTCGTCAGGCTGGGCGCCAGTCCTGCCCCTGTCGCAGACTTATACTTCGCTCCCTGAGCTGTGGCCTAGCTATGGAGGGTTCCGTAGTCATCACCTACTAGCAAGTGAGTTTTGTACAATAAAATATTTTTAATTTTTTAAGGTAAAAAACGACAGCAGTCATCTACCCAATAAAGCTTTGAAATACTGGTCCGTAAAACCCAAATGGTTACAGAAAACGTAGTGCAATCATATCACCCAAATCTTATTTAAACCTAAATTAAAGATTGTGCAAAAGCCTGAAACATTTGACAATAAAGAGCTACATAAAACGCCGGTGATATTAACACGGTCCGCAGTAGAATAATTGCGATACAATAGACGTCGATGAGTGCAGCAGTTAAAGTGAAATGGTGTTTGCAATCATACACCTAATCTTGACTGAATTTTTATTTTATATAAGTGGGGAGGGGGGTCTTGCAACATTCGCAGCAGCAATGGCCTATAATTTGTTTTACTATCCAG
The DNA here is from genome assembly GCA_025775045.1 of Hiodon tergisus. NCBI lineage: Eukaryota > Metazoa > Chordata > Actinopteri > Hiodontiformes > Hiodontidae > Hiodon > Hiodon tergisus. Next base: position 41,859 of record JAOVYW010056714.1, on the reverse strand, counting down.
ACCGTCTACTCCTGCTGGGAGTAACTCTCTGCTGTTGCTTATGATTGGAATAAACTACAGTCTAAGATAAATCTTTCATTTAATTACTGATTTCATTTTGGTGGATGGTGTCATCTCGCTCATAGCGCCTTTCCCTGGTGCTTATTTCTCATTTAAGATGCCCCTTACCTGGTTAAATGTTAGATTTTTTTTTTCTGTGTTCATACCAGTGTGTATAGCAACAATGTGGGTCTTACCAGTCATGAGAATCATCCACCAAACTTGAAGGCCTGTCGAGAGCCTCACCACCGCGATGAGATTACCTTGGCGATGCTTCTCGAACTAGGTTTTTTCTCTCTGTCTGCTCTTCGGTTTTTCTTGTATAAATTAATTCACATGCCAGTTAGGCTTGGCCGTGCTGTGGAACATTTCTCATGAAAAAAGCACTATTTTTGCTAATAATCGTTGACACAAATATCATTAAAACGTAATTTTGTTATGGGAATAAAGTTTAACAACTCACAATTCCCAAATATATTGTTTACAACACTAGGTGGAAGTATAATACCATATTTATTGTGCATAATTCTGTAATAAAATGCAACTGTATTTAAGTGAATTTAAATATGAGGCGAATGTATAATGTAAACACCGGCACTTAAAAAGAAATGTGTTTTTCGTAAAATTTAACGAAATGATGTTTTTACACGCAAACATTTGCGTTGGGTGGTCTCAATAATGTGCCGTCTACGGGTGCTGGTGGTAGAGAGGTCACTTCGATCGAAGATGACGGAGCGTGGTCATTTTCCATATAGCTTTTGAGGTCTTCTTATAACATAGCGGGTTTACTTTTTAGATGCAGACTGAGTTTTCTCGTTTAGCTGTGGCAGTCGATTTGTCGACTACCGTGTAACGAATGTCAAGCACAGATTTTCAATCACAAGATAGAATGAATCAATCATGACGAGCCACTTTTTAAATCAATTCCATTTTTTTTATTCTGAGCGGGAGCAAATCAAGCAAGCAAAATACGCACTTATCCCAAAATCAATCTGAGCAATGAATGCATAATTAATGTATCTTCGACAATTTCATGCATCTTATTGTTGTTACAATTCCTCATTGCAATTGTATTTTAAAAATTAATTTCACTTTTTTAGTGCAGATACCCAAATTAATATGTTGTAATTTTTTTTATTGTAAGGGAGGAATGAACACATATACAAATAGCCTGTATGACTATACTTTTTAATCCCAGTGTATTTATTATGTGAATTTGGAATTGCAATGGTGTTTTTGCGACTGTGAACTGGAGAAAGAAAATTTAACTCACTGTAGTAGACACAATTTAGACGGTGAAGAAGCATTATTTTGAAATCCTATAGTTTAAAGACACCCCTTCTACAAAACAAGATAGAGTTGTCTAATTAAATGTAGCTATGCACCTGTCATTTCACCTCCAAATAACGCTTGTTGATCGCTTGTTGGCTTCCGCAAGAATAGCTGAATTGATGGAAGATGTGTTCTTAAGAATTTATTTGTGGATACATTTTGAGGGGCAAAATGAATAGTAGGCTAAATGAATAGAACCGAAACCGTTCCCTGTGGCCTTTATTTTGCCAAACCACTCGAGCATTTTCTGTCCATTAGGTATCATTTTACCCACCATCTGTGCTAACCTTCCGGATGTGCGCGTAACACACGTTTCTTTAGAATAAAGTCGTATGTCATTGAATTCTGGAACTTTTTTTATTTTAGGCTTTATTCTGTACACACTGTACACACAAAACTAACAGTTCTGTCACAGTCTTTTCACATTGAACTATACTGAAAAACAGAGCAGAGAGACACTGAAGTCGGATCAGGAGCACTTTCCACTTAGGACCGTACAGAAGTTTCAGTTGCAATACATTGTTTACTGGTATACATACAGTACGTAAAAATAACTACTCTGCTTTGATTTGCTAGGCACTTTCGGATTGCTGATGATGCTGCACTTTCTCCCAAAATGATTTGCGCAAACAACTTTTCTTGACTGAAATAAATTCCTTGTCCTGGGGCCCGCCAGTGCATGCTTTCGAAAAAACAACTTCTCCACCCTTATATAATTTTGTTAATTTGTAGATTTTATACCTTGAGAAACAGACACGTGGTCAAGTCTACTGGGAATAATAAACGGTAACAAAATATGAATCAATTAAAATACCAATATATCTTTTATTAAAATCACAAATTTAAGAACAACCAAATACATTTTTTTAAATTCTATTCCATAAACGCATAACAAACTTTGTTTTGGTTTTTTTTCTCTCTTCTCCTGACTGTCACAGCAGTGAAAATGCTTAAATAATTAAATTAACATCTCAACTGATGCGGAATGAGACGAGCTTGGTTGGTTCAAAACCCATTATCCACGGAAGGCCCCAGAACCAGCCATGAATACCATTATTTGTATTGCTGAAATGACAGCTAGTCCCAGGAAAGTCTAAAATGTCCCACTGCGTCGCTAAGCTGCGATGATGGATGATTTCCAAATACTCGTGATTTAAGACTTTGCACAGATGTGCCAGGCCACAAAGAAACGTACAATAAGACCGGATCAAAGGCATCCAAGACGGTAGGTATACTGACTGCACAAACAAAATACCGACCTATTGAAAACATCTTTTTTTTTTTTTTTTTTTGCTTGTTACCCTTTTCCAGGTCACTTTACCCAAACCCCCACCCTGCCTTTAATAACTCTGAAGGTGTGCTTCAGAAGGCAAACAATTTGACTCACTTCCACAGTTTAACCTATTGGTCAATGGGACTAATGGGTCCAATTTCTGTGCATGTCCTTCACGGCAGCCATCTTTGTCTGCTTCGAACACTGTCACTCAAACATTGTTGAGGCCAGTCCTGTTTGCCTGAACGTTTCTGCCACCTGTTTGGAGTGCTGGATTTTAGCTGAAAGCGCCTCGAGAACGTCGTTCTGGTCCAGGGCTGTGGCGGTTTTGTAGATGAAAATTCCCAGTGACTCCAGTCCTCTCAAGCCTAAGTTCACCCCGCAGCCTGGAAGTGACAGGAAAAACGCACACTTTTTAGTTTCTGTTTTCAACGAATGGATTGAACGTCATTATTATCCACACGCAGTTTTAACATTTTATAGAGATGCCTGTCTTAAATTTTTTTGCTAGGCACCATGTCAATTCCTTGGCCTGAATCCCACACACTAGCCCACAGAGGGTAGTAGGCAGTGCACCGAGCTGATTAAAACTGACATTGAAAATGAAATCTATCCATGTTATGTCACAAAGCACCAAAGATAAAAAATGGTTGCCAGTGACCCCTTGCTGGAACTTGTGTGTGTGTATATATATATTAATTAATTAATAGAACTGGGATTTCTGGGGGAAAAAACATGTAATAAATTTAGCTCAGAGTGTGGGGAGTCAATTAATTAACACAATCCTAACCAATTTACTGCTAACATGACACACAAACCGACCTCACAGACCATCCTTTTAAGAGTCAGTGATAGTTTGAGGGTGGCATTGCAACAAGGGCTTGCCGTATGTGGCAATTAGTCAAACCACTCGATTGCGCCCCTATCACTCTGACTGGAGTCCCCATGACCCAGGACAAAAGGACAACCAGAAGGGTGCTTATATCTGAACCCCAGCAGGCTGCAGCCTCTCCTAATATATCATGTGATGCCTATGCATAGAATACACGAGGCATGCGGATTCACAGCGCAATGTCAACTGTTTTTACTGGATGCCTTTACATAGTACCATAACATGCGCAGTATTCATTAATCAAGGCCATGTCTGTTCTCTGTCCTTCTTTCCAGTGTATTTTTAATTTATTTTTCTTAATGCTATAAAACATACACACACAGACAGACAGACCATAATGTAATGATCTCCAAGCATGTCTGATGCTTCCTGGTCCTCTGGCACCTGACAGCTAGACCAGGCCTATTCCTTTTGATCTGATTTAATGTCAGCGCTGTAATCGAGATGCCAGCTCGTCCAAAGAGCCGCGCGGCTGCCATTCGTCCCCAAGCCAGAACACTCCGCCTCTTCACACCTAAAGTTTTTTTTTCATCATCCCTGCCAAGGCATGACCTCATCAGTGTTGGACAACGTTACAGAAATGGCAGAGGAACGCTATTGGCCGGAGCAGCAGAAGTGTGCAGAGCCCCTGACGTTTACAACGCCGTCTGTGTATTCTTGCCTTCTCTTCAAAGGGGACACACTTTCCCAAGCACCGGCCGCACGGAGGTGACTTCCAAAGTCATGGCGATTTGAATTACCCGTGTCGAAGTTCAAGACCCGCGCGGCCTCGCCCTCGATGGTCACGGCCACGTTGTCCCCCTCGATGTAGGCGGCGCTGATCCGGCGATGCGACAGCATGATCTCCCGCAGCTTACGACTGCACTGCATGTGGTGCTGCGCGAGATCACTCAGTCGCGGCTCGATGTCCGTCTTGTAGGCGTTGAAGGACTGGTGGAAGATGTTCTTCATGATCTTGGAAAAGGACAGGAGAAAAACGAAATGAAACATCGGCTTCACGCGTGACCGGCTTGCTGTATCTAGGGTTCTCGCTTTTGAAGTGTGACGGCAAGACACCGAACTGAAGTGTTGTCGGGACTACACACACAGCACTCATTTAACTCCACATAAACTCAAACAAACCAAAATGTCCAAACTGTTTATACAGCCATCCATACTGAACATTAATGTTGTTTCTAAAATTAGGTGGAAGATAAATTTCTGTATTGGAAAGTTGGATTTATTTACTCCAGGATTCCAGGTATTTGAAGGGCCTCTCAACAGAAGCGTATCTCTATATAACCAAATTAAATTTCCAATGAGGGGTAAATTAAGTTGTAGCCTATTTTTTTCATAGAAGTGTGTTTGAAATTTTAATGGCCTAATTTTAAGTATATGGTTATTATGCGGGGCATTGAATGGGACTTCTCTAGCCAACCTCTCTAACAATGAAAAAATCTCTATTTGATGTTTTTCAACACCATTCATATTTTGTGCACCTGTGGCCAGGGCTTGGCAGAAGGCATCTGCTTTAATGAATAGTAACTGCGTACATTTACTCTGTCCAATAGAAATGTGTACAACATACAACCTACTTTTGTCTCCCATTTCAAATTTCGCAATGAGATGGATGGTCACTTTACTAGACGTTGACTGGGTACGGCTTTACTTGAACACACCTCTACGTGGCTTAGATAATGCCTTCATAAAGGTTATATAACACAATATAACGGCACACCTAACCCTTTATAACCATTATTCCAAAAGTAACAAGGCAATGCCATGTCATGTAATAGTCATGTGACACAGAATGGCCTCACTGAAAGCTGTTTTGTCTTTCTGTTTTTTTAACGATGGTTTGAATGTTGATCAATGGTTTTTGTAGGACAATTCTAAGCTTCGGAAATCTCCGTATGAAATCCTCTGATTTACCATGACACAAACTTGTCAGTAATGAGCCTCGGTTTTCTATAAATAAAACCTGCATCCATGGCTGTGGAGTAATTTTATACTTTTAAGAGCCTCGACTACATTGGTCACAAGTGAGAGTGACGCACAAGAGCAAAAACGACAAGACCACGTCAAGACACCGACCCCCTCCCCACCCCGCTCTCCCACGCAAGCTAAATATAGACCCTTCCTTCACCATAGTCCTTATTTTACCTGTGCTATCACGATGCCTCCAACAAAGAAATGGGTCGGGCCAGGACTGAAGTTGTGGGTGCCCAGAGCTGGAGACGGCAGCTACAGTCCGGTCCCTGGCATATATCTCCATCCACAGGTGCCCCCTCGCTGAAGGTAGCACATTAATGCCCATTAAGGCTGATTCGAAAACGGTCCGCACAAGGCAGGGATGGAATCGACGGACGAACGAGGCCTTCCTACATCTGATTTTCCTTTCAGACTAATTTGCTTTCAGATTGCACTCGTAAGCGTGTCCTCCATAACATGCTTTCTTGTTTTGTTCATATGGCAAGGGGGAGACAAGCGCACTCTGGACGTTCCGAATGCATTATTGCGTTAGCGTATAAGACAGCGGATGAATAAGGGACCTGTATGGATCGCGAGCGTCCATTTAGATTAGCGTCGGGGCCGTAATACGAAAACAAGACCGTTGCGCAGGACAAATGTTCCCTGTTATAAAGCTGACTCACCTCACAGAGAAAAAAGAAAAGAAGAAAAATACAGGACGTTTTATTCAATCATATTTGTACTTCCACCCAACTCCCCCACACATTTCCAGGGCATTTTTGACAATAGATTCCATCATCTTGACGTGTCAATGATCTACACTGAGCCCCCACAGCCAAGTCATTGGTAACCTGGTAACCGCATGCACGTAGCCTTCAATAAGGCATTTTGAGCCGAACGCTCAGACGTTGGCGGCGGTGGCCGGTCAGGGCTGTGCGCACCCCCTCTCTCTGTGATTAAGTGTGCTCCCACGTCAGACGTTGGTGGAGTTCAGGGACACGTCATCGATTAGCTTGTCTATCCAACAATGCAGCCTACTGGGAAAAAGGTTTCCTGGGCAGAGTAGCGGCACTCCAGAAAAATACCCCCTCGTTGAGGTGTCTAACTTCTCTTTTTCCGTCAGTTTCAAATGCTAAATCCAATCTTAATGTATGTCAGCCTCGTCTTTGTTATTGTCACTGAAGCTCGTAGCAGCGCCCCCTAGTGTTTGGGGCTATTTGAAACTGTATAAGTATGATCATTCATTGACAGGCTTAACAGGGCCTACATTTTTCTCTCCTCCACATCATCTGCCCTGACTAATCTGTTTACCTGTTTTAACGCTAATATGTAACCCATGGCTAATTAGCGGAACTAAAATCCTCTCTGAAACGACAGCCATAAAAGAAATGGAGGGTTAAGATACATGGGTAACAAGCAAAATTAATTTAAATGAGGAAAACCTCATTTTATTTTTGGCCCACACTTCAGTAGGTTTAAACTAAAATCCCTTCTGAAAACCACAGTCGAAAAGGAAATGAAGGATTAAGACACATGGGTAATGAGCAAAATGAATTTAAACGAGGAATCAGCCCGTGTCATTTTCAGATGCATTTCAGAAGTTTTTAAGTTGCACATAAAATTATAAATTTACCACACACTATTCCACATTCAAATATCAAAATGGACATGGACGTGGGGGACATTTAACAACCAAAACTAAATAAAAAGCATATTTTAAAAAAATATATATATATATATAAATTTTCTGGTTTACATCTGAAAAACACAGATTCAATAGAAAATGTAACTTACTTTTTACTTAAAAGTATAATTTTACCACTTTTACCAGAAACATAAAAATGGCATTACTCTGGAAGCCATTATTGAGCTGACAATGTACTGTACTGTAGCCTTAAGACAAAGAGGAATTAGACATCAGGCCTTATTAGACTTTAAAGGGCTGTTGGGCTACAGGTTAAGTCCTGACAGTTACAACACATTCGGCCCAGTTAACCCAATCCAGTGTAAATAAGTTACCAAAAGAATGAAATAAGTTCAGTCCAGTTCAGCACATTTGACACTGCAAAATAGCCCCCTCATCTAACCATCAATGATGCTGTGAACCAAAAGGGTTTGATATACAAAGTGAATAGTCACTGGTGGGGGCGAGCTTAAACACTCACCGACGAGTTGGCGGTGTTCCGCAGGAAACGGACCATTTTGGAGTCGGCCGCGGGGCAGACCAACGCCATGTAGCGGTTTCGGAACGTGCCGTAGATCTTCAGGTGGAATCCCGGCTTGACCGCAGCCTGCGAGGGATTCCGCGCCTCCTTGATGGCGTCCACCCCGTACGCGGATAGGTCGAAATACAAGCTGTGGGCCCTTATCTCAGGGGTGGGAACCTGCAGAAGGGCAAACAAGAGCAGACGCAGAGAGACGACCAAAGTCAAAATAACGCCATGTGTGGGATAAGGCGTTTTAGACCCGCTGAAATGTGTTGGCCTCACAAAGGCACCAAGCAGCAAAGTGCCACCACAAATCCCCAGATTATTATCCACTCTTTTGGACAGCTTGGTAAATTTCAAGACTTCATTATTGATTGATTGATGCGTGTCTCGTATTCAAAATCAATGCCTGATTAACACAGGCTCAGCCTTAGCTTTTCCTCAGCCTTCTGCTTGCTGTGTCGGATATTTGGTTCATTCATCATTATCGGCATTACATTAATTAATTAATTAGCTCCGTGTAAACGGCACCCTAGAGACAACCCCACACAAACTGAGGTGGAAATGTCTCCACATCTGTAGAGCAATTTAAGGGCTTAATGTTTTTTTTTTTTTACTCTCTGCCTGTGATTTCCCTCTGTGTTCATCAGATTATGTGCAGAGGTTTTGATGGCACGAAAACTTAAATACCCTCAATCACTAATCATCAAAAAGAGTGCTTCAGTGTATAAGCCTCTACTTGGATGGTCAGACTCTTGTATGCGTGTGGGACTGACCGACCACAGACAAGACAAGTGAGTGGCAAACTTCATTATCTCCTCATGTAGGCAGAAAATCTGCATTTTATCACTATGTATCACGGGTGTCTTTAAAGCACTCATTTTTGTTGAAATAAAGAAAGAAAGAAAATGTAATGGTGTGTAATAACCCCCTGTGCGTCATTACTCACAAAAAACAGACCGTTTTAAAACCATTTTTTTCTTTCATTGTTGAGCAGAGGCACAAAAAGGCGACTAGATAAAGCCAAGGCCATAAAAACGGGTTCTCATACAAAACGGGTTCTCATACAAAACGGGTTCAAGGCACAAATCGGGTTCTCTTACAGAAATAG
>JAOVYW010056714.1:15908-32955 GCA_025775045.1 Hiodon tergisus | reverse complement strand
AAAACGGGTTCTCATACAAAACGGGTTCTCATACAAAACGGGTTCAAGGCACAAATCGGGTTCTCTTACAGAAATAGGTTTTAAAAAAACGTCCACTCTAAACACTCTTGTTCCATTGCCTCCAGCTGTACAAATTACACGGCTTTGGACCGAGCTCAGCCAAATACTGATATTTTGCCCGAAAGTACAGTCAGTGTAAACGGCATCCTGCTAAAACACAGGCTGACTGGTCTTGAACAACTGCTTCATGTCTCTGGCATAACAGGCTGATTAATTAAATTATACAGTACAAGAAGTCCTATTGAATGATTGCTAGCCAGACTGGCTGGCTCCTTGACTAGCCTTTCTTGGGAAATTACTTTGCCTTTCGTGGGCTTTACAAAAGTTTTGTCACTGGTCCACCGAAGCAAGCCCGGTCTTCCCACAAACACAAGTGACAGCATGGGGGAGGTGGGAGGTGTTTGGTGGCCAGCAATACGACAATGATTCGGCATCTGTAGAAACATATCCAGGTTGTGATCGTTCAAAACTTAAAGCTCAAAGCTCGGAAAAGCCTAAAATATTATCCTTCCTTTCCGACCCAATGACGTATACCTGTATTGTGCTAGTTCATCCACCAACCTTTTGTGTTACCGAAACAATACAAAAAAAACATTACAACTGATAGCTAGATGGATCAAACACTTAATCTTTCTGGAAAGCGCCAAACCCTCGCTCCATTGGCGTCTGAAATGTCTCTGGCGCTTTAAACATTCCAAAACACATTCCGATAGATTATAAAAGCCCAAATTGGGAGCTTGCCTTAGGCTGATCTTTCACAGCCACTGACACCAGATTTGTGGAAAACCACCGAGCACCTGTAAGCGAAACATTGACTTTTCACTTTGAACTGACAGTGATTTTCCTGCTCGCACAACAGGAGAGGAGTACACGTTGCTGCTCTCTGTTTGTATCAGACCCTTTGATATTTCTTTACCCCAGCCTTCCTTTGTTCCGCGTCCCTGGCCTTGGCTGGGATGTGTTTGACTTCATAGTCATCCACAAATTTGCCTGACATTTGCAACTCTTACCCTTCTGTTCAGTCCTTCTGTTCAGAAGTTTACCTAAAAAGACAGGCTTGTTGAAAGGGGTAACAGTAAGAGCCTCCAAGGTTTGAGTCAATCATCTTAATCTGTGCGCTACTTCACCTTCCTCACCCCCTTTTTAACATACATTTCCTATGAATCCTCTTAAACCATGAATTTTCACCACGCATGTACCACAAATCAGTAGCCCCTGACAGCAATTGAATAATCATGCCGCAATTTCCAGCAGACGCCTGAATTGATGCAGAGAACGCAGCAGCTCTGCGTTGGCAGCAAGCCAGAACCCTTTTAAAGCAACTAACCTTGTCGGGGCCTGCTAGTATTTCTTATATTTTTTTGGCCTGTGACAGTGATTGATTAGCCATTGGCATCAGGCTTCCCACAGTTCTATTTACAACGCAAATTAATTTTAAATGACAAACTATTCTGCAGATATACATTTCTGTCAAATCACAGGATAAAACAAAGAAAAGCGAAGAAGATGCATTACAAAATGGCACGTTTAAAAAGCACAGATAAGATCATGTCCCTTTATTTATTGTCCTTTCCCTTTAATATAGCTTACAATCGCAAAATATTTCTTCTTCGTGTATGCTTGGATTTCTCTATATGCTTCAACATCACTTTAGTCACCGTTTCAAAGGGCCGTGCTCTACAGAAATGCAATGCTGCTACAGGGTGTCGCGAACAGTGCAGGCAAGGTCCGCGGGATCAAGGACAGAATTAGAACATGACGCATCAGCAGTCCATAACCTCATGAAACCGTGACCCCCTGAGAACTGTCCACTGTCCAGCGTAGAGCCCTGTGAAACTCCATTGTGTGCACGGTTGGGCCTCAGCTGCGAGCAGTAAAGACGTGATAAAGGATGGGCAGACCTCTCCTTGAACTCATTACTTGTGGTCGGCTTGTTCTCTGTCCCCCATAATAAACTGTCACTCCGTCCCTCATTAAAGAGCTTCCCCGTTCTTCCCGATGAGAGGGGGGAGAAAAAGCCACTCTGACCGCAGAATTGAGCCGGTGTGCGACTAATTAAAATTTACAGCGTACCTGCGTGATGGACAGGCACAAAAAAAGTGGCTGTAGCAGGAAAGTGTGTGTTTCCCCGTGTGTTTTAAATGTGCACCGCGCGGCCCGGGGGGCTGCGTTTCCTCCTCTGGGGGCCTAGTCAGTACATTCTGCCTCGAGCGGCGCGAACGCTGCCTCGGCTAGTGAAAAAGATCACCTTCCGCACAAGGGCAAACGTGGAGGGCAAAGGCCTGCTCTTAAGGCTGTCAGAGAGGGAAGGCAGACGGGGAGTTTCATCGCTGCTGCGGAGCCAGCGTGTTGTCGATACACATTCCCCTCGTGTTTTATTTTTATTTTTGTATTTCACGCGTCGAGTCCTGCCCCCTCCACCATCTGCGTTCTGACTCAAACGAAACCTTTTCATGTAGCTGACCTGGTTACTCGTTCCCTGATATCCCTCTGTAACTTTCTCCTGGGGAAAAACTATCACGGATCAGGAGATGACCCAGATGCAGACAGTTGACCCCAAATAACATTCACACGAGGATCAAACTGTGGGACAGGTGAAAACAGATCTGGGTGCGGCCCAAACAAATGAAATCCCGTCACTGGAGGCAAAGCAAAGGGCCGGACCTCCTGGTTTTATTTTCCAGTCTCTGCGACATTCGGTACGTAATCCTGTGCACGCTGCTGCTGCGTGCGTATGTAGCAGAAATACCACATGACATCCCGCTCAACCGAGGTCCACAGACAGCCACGCACTGCAGTTGACGTTGCAGACGGGGACCAATCAACACCTACAACGAAGTCGCTTGTCCCACGTAACGTTTCGTTAGCGTGCCACTGATTAATTCAATCTCTCTGTCCCCTCGGCATGTGTTGGCTCTTTGTGAGGAGAGAAGGTCTTCATTAAAATGTCAAGAATCACCTGCTTTTATGGAGGTGAATGGCATATTTATGTTCTGCCTATTTAAATAACATGGGATGCGTCTATCTCAAAAAGCTGTGCGGGATGGGGGGAGGAAAAGGGGTGGACCCTCGGGTGGACCCTCGGTTGTTTGCGTCCAGTCGTGCGAAGTGGCATGGGTGCGGTACACCGAGAGGAGGGGGACCCCAGCTGATATTTACACAGCCTGAATCTATCTTTGGGGAAATCCTGAACTTTACAACTCACATAAAAACCTATTATTCCACTGAGTGGATTTGGTTTAATGTTGGGAGACTGTGGAAATGTGAATATTTTCATGCTAAACAAATTTCTAATTCCAAATTAAGCATTTCCAAAACCTCTCCATTGAAGAGTGAACTTGGCTGTAGCTGACGTTTCCTTAAGAGAACATAATCCTTTACCATAGTAAATATAATGGTACTGACGTCTTTTTTACAGACACCACATACCGTATGATGATGTGTGTGTCTCTTTCCCTCTCTTTTTAATCAGTCTACCCTCTTTGCACACAACACTGAACTTTTCCCCCTGCCAGGGTCAATCCGTCTGCCATGGAAACAGGTGCTGCAAGATAACAGCTGCTAACCATGCTGACTGCGTGCTGAATCTAATTTTTCAAATATGGCCGGAAGGGGAGTCTTTCAAGTTTTTCTGTGCACTTATCTACAATGTGGGCTAATTAACAACCTGTCCTTCCGTCTTATTTAAAATAGTTTTTTTTAATGAAATTGTATATACATTCCATCTGTGTTTGAGGATTGGGGAGAGCGCGGGTTCGAGGGAAGGGCGCAGCGAGTCACCTGTCTCTGGTCCAGCCTCTCGATGGTGGCGTTGGCCCCGTAGGCGTTGCAGGACTCCACGATGTAGTCGGAGCTGATGCCCAGCACGGAGCAGGATTCCCCGCACGAGCCGTCTGCCACGATAACGATGCGTGGCCAGTCGGGCCCCTGGATCCGCCTCAGGTAGTCCTCTGTGAACTGAGCAGAGACACGCCGTGCAGGGTCAACTCAGCAGACTGACGCCAACGTTAAAAAAGAAACCGAGACACGCTGCAATGGGGCCCTGTGGCAAACCCCCCCCAAAAAGGGTTAATTTCCCACATCCTCCTTTCAGAAGTCGCGGCGTCGGATTGACGGAATTCGGCAGGCACAGCGCCTCAAGGGTTGTGTCGGTATTTCGATCCTTCAGGTCAGACTGCGACTCAGTTTGACTGGCATTCATATGCTCGATTAGGATGTGATTTTTTTACTGGGTAATAGGAGAATTACAGAAACGTAGAATGTCAGGACTGCGACATGCACAAAAACAAGTGCCTGAATGTAACGCTTAACCTCCAGGATAACTTTCCGAAACTCCAATCGAGACTTTGCATCCCTAGGGGCTAAAAAAAACCCCTCTCCTTTACTTCACAGATTCAATTCAATCTATCTCCATAGAGAGAGCTTGCAGCCTGAGCAATACAGAAACCGAGGCTCGGAAACAGACTTTAAAAACGTCGTGTTTTTAACTTAGGTGGAGAGATGTGTGCCGAGACCGCGGTCGCCGCGGTGACTAAGCTTCCTCCAATCGCGTTAGATCACACGCCTTTATCAGCCTGTGACAAAATGTCAAACCGCTAACAGCCGAATGTAACCGTGACCGGCGTTGTTTCATTTCAGATGAGTTGATTGGAAGTAAGCCACCTCACCTGAAGGCGCTGGATGTGACCAAACTCCGGCGTGTGGAAACGGGAATGTTCAGGCCCTTGCAGATATTTAAAATAAAGGTTTGCTTAAGCAGCCCCAGCAGGGACGAGCAGAGATAAGCAGGCTGGATCACTAATGCCAGGGAGCACTGTATTAATCATAGATAAACAAAGACAGATGCCCTGAGCTGCTTCTGTGGTGATAGTCAAAGATCACCTAACAAAGGCTTAATATTTTAACTAAAGGAGCAACACGTACTGAAGCTTTTAAAACTGTGCACAGATTAGTGCCAAGTGAACGCTAACGTGTATGTATATTTTAATACATGTAGGGAAATCGGCATTTAAAAGGGCCAATCGGATCCCATAGAAGTTGGGTCCACACGCCGCTTCAGAAGAAAATCTGAGCCTTTGGTTTACATGGGCAGATCGTCGGGATGAGACCGTTTGGTGTACATTTGCACTCACTCTTGAAAGCCTGTGATCAGCGCTTGCCAAAATAAGACGGGTCACAGCACGGCTCCCCGTAAAACAGCCTGTGGACTGTGTGTGGAAAATAAACGGGGGGGGGGGCGGGGTGGACTTGCCAGAGACAGGAAATTACAGTGGGACATTCCTGTTCATTGTTGTCAAGTTCAAACGCTTACAGATAGAGACCAGCTCAGGGGACCCTCGATTTTCACACTGCCTGTAATCGCATTGTAGTCGCACGCTAGCCACATCATGGTCGACTTATGAGTTGCTCGGAAAGCTGAATTACATCAATAAAAATGCTGACGGCATGTATTCACATTGGAGTTCATACAAAATTTGGACTCAATAAACCGTTACAGAATATGTGTCTGCTAAAAATAAATCTTTTCAAAGTGCCTCTGTCAAGGGCAAGAAAGCGTTGTCTTGTGAAATTCAATAGGTCTCAGCAGAGCCTTTTATACAGAGGGACACAAGCGAGAACCCTTGTCTTGTGAATGCAGCCTCGGGCACTTTAGTTTAATCAAAGGCAACTTTTTTTAGGCAGTCCTTCCTTCGCCGACGAAGCGGTTCAAACAACCGCGCCCAGTTAACTGACCGGGTGCGTCAGAGTCGGCCCAGTTCAATAAATGTAAGCTGTTGTATGGGTGACCTGAACCATATGTCCACCTAATTCAATCGCATTGCTTTATTACAGGTCATTTACCACACTTTGTGTTTACACGAACGTTGCTTTGGCATTGCGTAACATTCATTAAGTGAGTGTTTCCAAAGCACTATTTCCATAAGACCATGCCTGGATGTGATTTAGTGAATCCACTTAAGGGAATCTCAGGTACACGTGAATTGCAGGCAAACCATGTAAGGCCACGTGTGGCTAAAGTGGACTGGAGAAAAGGTGGAGGTGGGGGGGGTGTATCTTACTTCCAATAAATAAGCCCAAAAATGATTCTGGAAAGTATGGAGCTCAAATGTTTTTTCCAATGCTGTTCACCCACCTGGAGGTGTATACATATATAAACATGTTTATGATTAAACAGTCAGGGAAGCTAATTCAATATTCTGTGTCAATGCATGGTCATTACAGAAATGTGAAATAGTGAATGGAAGAGCTTTTAATCAACAAGCCCACAATTACATTATTGGTTTCTGAGCTCTGTGTCACTCTCGCATTACTTTAATTTCAACAATGCAAATCTGAATATAATCTATCATCCCTGTTAAATTTCCCCCATTCACAAGTATTGATAATCCTGAGTGACTTTGTTAGCGAAGGCACTCCTCTGGCTGTATGCTGCATACACCGCTATGGTTTGAAATTGACATGGCTTCTTTGGCTTGTCACTAACCAGCGCCTCCTGTTGCCATAAAAGAGACAAGCGACTGAAAGGTGACAAGATTGTGGTGGCAGGATTCGTAGCTACAAATTCCACATTTTAAAAAATGCGGAAAAACAGCCTGAAACTCTCACTGACACTGTCCAGATATTTCTCACATTATGACTAGTGATCACACATCAGTACCGTGTAAGGCTGTTTGTGACCATTTCCTATCAGGGACTAGGACATATGGCACTGTTATTAAAGTAGTGAAGAAAATTAAAATACATTTCAGTGAAGGCTAGCCAGTACATGTTTAACATGCATTGTTATTCCAATTATTACATTAATGATAATGGCCTATGTTTTGTTTTTTTTAACCAATGATCCACTATAGGTCAACATCTATAAGCACAAATATGGCATTATATGTGGCACGGGGTCAGTTACATTCACACTCAGCTGGGCAAGACGTATTTGGCCTGCAATGGGTAACACGGGTCCCTTTAAATCCATTTTGACGGATGTTAAATAGGGATGATGCATCTATGTTAATGGAATAAATACCCCTGGCTCAGATTTCTGACTTCTGTGTGTGCGGGGAGGGTTGCAAAGAGGGTAGGGGGAGTGTAGAAGACCATCCACATCTGTCAAGCTTCCTGTTAGGGTTTATAGAAAGCTTCTACTTCAAGGTGTATTGGATCAAAGAGCCTTGGACACAATAAGAGTTGCTAGCAATTCACATTGTGAAATAAATATGATGTAGAGCATAACCAAAGCAAATGATTGACCCCCCCCCCCCACCTCCCTCCAGAAGCTTACAATCCAAAAAGAGCTGCCAGACAGGGTTGGCTCACACAGTAAATCATCATGGCTCCAAGGCCAAGGAAACGTTCCAAAAAGTGGCTCCACAAAATTTTATTTTCCATTGGAAAGGCAGCGCCAAAATGTCAATAACACACTGTCAATGTTGTCAGCAGTGTATTTTCTGAACGCTAATTCGCTTTTATACCGTCCAGTTTTTATCATATCATCACATAACGTTTGAAATTCATTAAAATAAGCTGAATAGGCTGTGCATAGAGCCATTCGAAATTTCCTCCATGTGCCAATCCAACAAAGCCCGACTTTTTGTCATCAACTCCTTTTTTTTTTTTATTGCTTCCTGCTTTGCAGGAATCCATTAATAAAACGTGAACGACCCATCATGCAGGATGCTTTCGATTGCCTTAGCAACACTACACTACCTGTCCATATCGCTGGTCTGCTAATTCAGTCTTCTCAGTCCCAGAGGCCCTGTTTATTCTGACGTCCTATGAAAGATTTAAATGCAAGGAGCAGCCTCGCAGTCGCGCCATTGGCCGCCTAGCTGCAGAAAAGGGGCACCTGAATGTGGAGGCCGTACAGAGAGGGCAAATGCTCCACAGCTCCAACCCAACCTTCGTGAAAAAAACGCCCCAAAGAGATTGGGGTTTCGTTTAATACGGCGTATTACTGCGAATTAAACGCGTAGACGGAGGCCGGTCTGGCTTTATGCATCAAAGCAGTGCAAGCGGTGGATTCATTAATACCATATAGCGGCTTCTCAGCACCACAGCTGTCTGATGTACCCTCCGCTGAACCTGACGATAACGCCCTGGCAACCGCCATGGAGAGTAGGCTGTTGGCCGGCTTTCAAGGCGGGCAGTCTTCCAGTGTGATTTGAGGATTTAAGGCATTTGACATTACCACTCATATTGCATTTTCTCAGGGACGAGTCACAAGTTTTGATCAATAACCCTGAATATCTTTTGCACATTTGCACCGTTTGTGTTTCCTCGCATCACAATTGCAATGGTGATGCAAGATGAGGCTAGTGCATTACTTCGCTCAGCCCCTGCATGAAAAAAAAAAAACACAATTTAATCCGTGTGCGTGCCCTTGTTCACTCAGTACAATAACCTGGTACAGGTTGATGAGAACATGTTCAGCAGAATCCTATTTCATTGTATAATACACTAAATTCTGCCGTTCTGTGTGATAATAAGTTGGCTGTGTAGCATCTAGCTATTTGCATATTAGCAGCTTGTAGGTGTGTGCCTGAATTGATTTCTTTTGGATACCTTTTCCCACAAGATGAGCACTATTGATCTGACGAAAAGCGGAGACTAATGTACAATGTAAATTCAAAAGGGCCCCAGATAAAACAAAAGTCTCCAGACAGATCTTCGAATGTAAATGTGAATTGACCATTTGAAAGCATTGTATTTTTTGCATGCAAACGATTTGCTTTGTTGTTCACAGATATGTGGTATCTTAGTTCATTTTCAAGGTCTTAATCAGCTGCACTGAAAGTGATAACTCAAAAGATGTAGAGGACAGCGATGGTCTTATGTGCCACAATATTTTCTGTTTAATATTTTAACTTAAATCTGTGACGTTGGTGTCTCTAAATCCATTTACTAATGATACCAAATTCTTGTTTATTCAGTTTTAAGAACAACTGGTCTTGTCGTCTCGTTGTCCCCCCTCCGCCACCCACACAAACACACACGCAAACACTGTTTACCGTACTGCGTGGTCAATCAGAGCTAATAAATGTGTGTATAGAAAAATTACTTTGCGTAAAAAATCAGACAGCCTCTCTAAGAACTCAAAATAGCTATAGTCAAAATGTCTTACTCATTCTCCTCCACCCTAAATAAATGCAATCATTAAAATATATTTAAAAGTAAAAATGCAATCAAAACACGTTATGATTTATCCGTTATTATCAAGAAACGCTTACCTTTGTTCCCAGGTGAACTTTGATATCAATTTTCTGTTTCTTTTGCTCCAGAATGCTCAAAAGGTACTCTTGGAATACCCCGATTTTAGTGAAGAAATGGTCATTGTGCCAGCACCCTTCCATGTTATCGAAGTCCACTCCCAGTCCCAGGAGGAATTGGACGCTACGGGGGTCCAATGCGATTTGTTGAGGTCTACATAGGAGGGCCGTCCTGTAGCGTTCGTCCAGTACAGTCAATTTCAGCACCTTTCCGGAGCGGACAGCGACAAGGGCAGCCGTGAGACCGACCGGACCAGAGCCGACAATGAGAACCGATACCCGCGCCCGCCATTGTCTTATCCCGTCCAAACTCACTTTCACGACTACATACACCAATACCGCCAATAAAGTACTGAGCACTGTGTCATAAGCCAACGCTCTGTACTTTTCCTCCACACTGCCGTTGAAGCGGTCGTCGGTGTTCTCCATATCTACCCCGTCCATGATGTTGTTGGGCATTAACATAAACGAGTTATAAAAACATACTTGTTGAAGGAGACGCTACCCCATCCTATGGGTTGTTTTTTATGACTGACAACGTTCCATGTTTACTTGCAGACCAGACGAAAGCGACAGTTTAAAAAACGAATAGAATTCAAAATAGAGCTATTCACTCTGAGAACTCGATCGGAGAGCTTGAGCGCGAAATGCTAAAGACAGTATGAACGAAACGTGTTCTTCCTCGGTGTATTAAATTGGGTCGTATTAAACGATTATTTCGTTAACCAAAAGCAAGACAAGCTGCATCTTCTACTCCGTTCGGTCTCGCTGCTCTGAGCGCAGTGCGAAACTCGCAGCGCTGCTGCGAACGTGTCGGATCCTGGAGCTTTTTGATGCGTGGCACTTATGCAGTTCTAGCACCGATACGCCTGGGTGACATCGTGGGGTTTTTCTTAAACCCGACTCTGGGCTGGGTAGCCTGTTTGCCTCCTAGTCGTATCAATGCCCCCCTCCTTTCGAAATTCAGAATAGGTTATTGATTTAAATGATACGTTATATTGATAATAATGATATTGATTATAATTATAATGAAAGAAGAAACTACGGTTTAGTATAATTTACTGAACAATCTTCATATTCGAGATAAACACAATTGTTTATTTTGTATTACTTCATGTATACAAACATCGACATTCATAAATTTGCATTAAATATTATATAATCAGTCTAAAAATGTGTATAATGTATAATGACGTGCAAACTCTGACTCCTCACATTAACTTTGAGCTTCATTCATAACTGTCTAGCATAGTTGAGTTTTGGGCTAAATAGTTCATTAATAATTCATCAACCAAATTCCACTGTAATTACAACTGGGCCACTGGAATAGTGAAGGCTTTTAATTACAGCCTTCCATTTCATCAGAGTTCACCTGGTTACCCTGGCATCCGAGCAGGAAGACAGCGCTAGCGCTGGTGCTGGTTTGCTGCCGGTAGAAGCAAAGGGCGGGCACCTGAAATTACAACCTGTTCTGTTTACACCTCGAGCTGCTGGGACCCACAGCAGATGCCACAAATCAGAGTGGGACCCATTTAAACGTGCAGCTACACCTTCAGCTGGGAATTCAACCTGTGAAATAATATATGTTGAGTCGTCGATGCATAACCTTTTTACTTTTTTCATACGGCCTTTTTCTGCTCAACAAACGAATGTAGAATTGATTGAATTTGACTTCTGGCCCAGCAGTTTATATGCTGGCTCTTATTTCCCACGGCCTATTGACTTTCTGCAGCTAAAAACAGACAGGTCGTTGTGATCCAGGACTTTCCATTCCATTTTTGTTTTTGTTTTGTTTTGGCAACAACGAGAGAAAAAATGCCAACCGCGGACTAATGAGTGGAGAGTTGTATCTGTCAATCAGTTTCCTTGCTCAGTGTGGCCGTATCTTGCCTACGAGCAACATTCCTTGGTTATCTATCAAGAAAGTAATTGTCTCCTGCCATAAATCTTAAAATTGACATCTTTAACAACGCGATCACCGGTCAGTGAGATTGTGTGCCACGTAGTCCAATGTCAAATGACAAGTTCTGTCCGCCTTTGCGTTTCCAAACCGGGGAGCTTTGTCGCACTGAGTGCAGTCATGATAGCTGTTGTGACACTCGTATGGTTCCGACATTGTAACAGTTATAACAGGAGCAGTTTGCACAGGTCACGACGGCTTCACCCAGGGTCAGTTTTGTGGCCAATTTGAGGATAGCGAGACAAACTAACAAATTGTGGGATGCCACAAACATTAAGAAGACTGTAAATGCATTTACAAGGATTTGATTGGGATACCATTTTATTGACATCCTGTCTCATCTGCTGCTTCTGGGGTTTGGTGTTCAAAGCAGTTCTGAGTTTGCATTTGAAAACTGTACAATACAGCAAGAATATTCATTCGATTATTTTGTGTGTGTGTGTGTGTGTGTATTTTATCATCAGCGACAGGATTAGCTAACAACTATTTGTGCCTTGCTTACTGTTGCTTAAGAGAGTAAAGGTCGCTCTGTTACAGGGAGTAAAATAATAAAGGAGGTCCGCAGTTCACAAAGTGCTCTCCGCAAGGATTGTATTTTCTTTACCAAACTAGAAACAAGCATTTGGGCTTTTGAGTTTGCCCATTAGCCCCTCAAACCCTATAAGTCACTTGGTGGTGCACATGTCTGATGGGCCTGGGCTCGTCACAAGCCCCTGAAACCACATTCATTCCCAGCCAACTATTTGAATACATATCAGCAACGTTTAATCAACGCCGGGAGCTGCAGCGAGTTTGGGTAAGAGAGCACTGATGAAAGCTAACAAATGAAAGTGCCCGAGCTGTCACTGCAGATTGATTATCAAACCGAGGGACTAGCTCAGGTAAACGCAAACGCCAAAACGTATTCTTCCAAATGTGAATAGCAACGCAATAATGAAGCAGCCTCCTCCAGCCCCACTGAAGGCCAGCGCAGTCATGTGGAGAACTGGCCATGAAAAAGCTTCATGTCAGGGGCAGTGTGGGCCTTTCTTTCAGCGCCGTAACAGTAGTGCAGAGAGAGAGAGAGAGAGAGAGAGAGAGAGAGAAAATATAGCAAGCTCACGAGAAAGGAAATTGCATTCTGTCCTTCCAGATGGCTCTGATTAAATTTAATTCTTTTGAAGGCTGAAACTAAAGCAGGAGTTTTTGCTTAAATTTGTTCCGGTCAAACAAATCTATATGTGTCGTGACGTTGTTACTGCTGCTGTAGTACCATGCTAGTCTATGACCCGAACGTCATAGCCTACTAGCAGACATTCACTTTATACATAAGTGTTCTTTGTTGGCAGAAAGGGGTTCTCCATTTGTATTTAGCGCTCTCAGCAATGCTAACAAATGAAAGAGGCTGCAGGGTGTAAAATTAAAAAGGCTGGAAGATAATCTAAGTTACAGTGCACAGGCCCGAATAAACCATCCGCAAATGAGAGCGGGAGAGGGTCACGGCAAGGTTCTCACGGTGGGATTCAAGTCGCAGGATAGCCTGCTAGCCCGTTTCTCCCCCAAGGCATTTATCTGTTGTTGAGCTAACGCCTAACGCAAACGCCTTAATATTTTACAAAGGTCACCAGCAGCGATTCACATGCTAATTCCTACCCTAAATGGGAAGCTGTAAAGATTCAGATCCACGCTGGAAGTGCGGGTGTAAAAACCTGAACCGGCCATCCAGCTAAGGTTTAAAACAAGTATGCTGTCTGAACAAACGCAAGCAAGGACTCATCCAATACAAACAGGACTATTTCAATGGCAATAAGTGTATGTTCAGTAAAAACTTCAATGAGAATATATTCAATAGAAATGTTTCACAAAGTGTTTGTTGAAGTTACAAATGTTGCTGGGTAATCAGTGAAAGGAACTTGCCGTCGGTCTTTATTGGCTCCGACTTGCTTCAAGAAACACACGCTAACAAAAAGGGCAAATGCACTGCAGCTAATTACCTGCAGTTTACAACGCTCTCTTTAGTGTGAGTGCACCTATACAGAACCTGATAACACTTATCGCTGTAGAAACCGGAGAAGAATGCTAATGATCCTTGGGGACGGAAAAAGGGGAATGATGGACTGAGATCCCCTCTGTAATTGGTTTCCACCTCTGCTCCAGCGCCTGGCAACCTGCGGCCTCCAGCTGCTCCGTCAAAAGGGAAAATAAGGTGCTAATTAAAGACGCCCGTCGTCGACCGCAGCCGATTCCAGGAAAGCTGACGTGGGAGAGAAAATGGCAGGCGCGCCGCGGCGCGGTTACCCAGTTTGATTAGTTTGTTCTGCCGCAGGGGTACTTTAGGATCACTGTTGTCGAGGGACCGTTTTAAACTGCAGGCTCATGGGAGGTTCCTGCTTGTGCCGGTTAAGACTATGGTTGATTACAATGCTGGGCTGGCAAGGTAAATTCTGATCATATGTTAACATTTTAGCCTTATGACGAAGGCATCCGCTCGGGTGCTTTAAAATTCCTGCAAGCATTTAACACTTCAGCTGATTAGGTTAGTATTCCACATGAGCGGATAATTAACTGTAATTACTGACACCCTTATCCCCAGAAGGTTGGGAGTCGTTTAAGAATCGCAGTTGAAAATTAAAAGGATTTTTAATCTGGAAGAAGAGGGTGCATGTGACACTACAGAAGCCCATTGTATGCGAATCAAACTGGCATCAATGTGATAAGATGCAATTAATTTGTTTCAACACGACCAAAAGAATTTCTAAGACAGACTGAACATTCAAATGCTTTCGACTATACACTATTATTTGCCTCTTCAGTTACTGCAACAATATTCAATAGTCAAAGACACACACACAAGAACTGCGCTCCCACGTCCGACAGG
This sequence comes from Hiodon tergisus, assembly GCA_025775045.1. Classification (NCBI taxonomy): domain Eukaryota; kingdom Metazoa; phylum Chordata; class Actinopteri; order Hiodontiformes; family Hiodontidae; genus Hiodon; species Hiodon tergisus. Next base: position 18,818 of record JAOVYW010056714.1, on the reverse strand, counting down.
ACTAGACAAGCGCTCCCACATCCGACAGGACAAGACAAGCGCTCCCACGTCCGACAGGACTAGACATGTGCTCACCTGTCCAACAGGACTAGACAAGCGCTCCCACCATCTCTTTTCCATCCCAAGTAGCAACAAGGCATAATCCACTAAGAAGTAATTAAGTTCAGCTCTTTATCAACTGGTACTTTTTGTGTTGAGGCCAGCTTTTTGGTGGCTTGTTCACAAACACGGAAGAGAATGCAGGTTAAGTTAAAGGACATTCCAAGGACATAAACTGCACTGCAGGGCATTTGTCATGTGTGGATGTTGTGCAAGCCCTGCCTTCTGTTTCTCATTAGCATTTTTGCTTGATTCGACCTGGATAGTCCTATAAGAGGGTGCCCTATTCCTTTCACACTCATTAAGAATAATTGCTGGCTATAAATTAAACAAAGCCTGCCCTATCTTACCTTTGAAGATCTCTTTGACAGGCTGTGTTGATCTGGCAAAACGATGTGAGTCATAGCAACTTTTAGACGATTGTAAGATCTGTGAAAGTGGATGAAGGATTAAATTGTAGTGATCAAAGGGGCAGAGCATTGTGAACCATGACCATCGAAATGAGGCCATTTTCCTGGGTTTCCCTTCGTTCTTTTATGGTGGGCTTGATGGTGCTGGAGGATCTCATGCTGTGATGCGTATAGAATGTCAAATACGCTGCTATTCCGCTGGAATTTTTCAAACAGAAGCCCACCGCAACCTTGTGTTAATCACAGAACCTATTCAAAGCCTGGCCACTTCTTTTTTTTGCACAATGGCCTTTTGAAATAATGGCGTCTGTTGCCGGATCGATAGTCGTTACAAGTCAGTTGATAATATCCCGAACATCTGGAAGCAAATCCTCCCAAATGACACGCGCAGAGCCCAGGGACATGAATTAAATTGATTGTAATGGTTCCTGTTCGCCTGCGGTAGTTTATGCATTTAAGAAAAAAGCATGAACATAGCTGTGTGCTGGGTAGAATATGCCACGACTTGGATCCGGTAGCTATTCAGCTTATTGCATTTGTCAAGGAACATATGATGGATCAAAAATCTTGTCCTAGTTAACACGATGCCTTTTCATATGGACGTGCTTGACCAATGCACAAACAAAGCCACAGGCTAAACTGCATTAAGTTTTTTTTGTTTTAGTTTTTTTCCCCTCCCCCTCTAGCTCAGCAGAGGCCATTATTGAGAGAATGATATATTTAGGATATCATCCCTTTTACTCAATTCACAAACCATAAAGGACCATGAACATGGCTGCTGAACCATGTTTGAACAGAGGTGCCCCATCCAGACTTTGTACTGAAAAACCTTTGGTTAGGTAAACATTCCTCTGAACGGCTGCCCACCCTATAACAGGATGGACCCCCGGTCAGCTGAATTACTGCCCCGTGGAAATGCCGGTCAGTTTAATTATTGCGCTGTGGAAACTTCTGTCTGCTTGGAAGTGCTTCCCCAGATGCTGCAGTTGTCCAGAAAATGATGCAGGCTATTTGATATCATACAAGCATGTGTCAGGCACAATTCCCTCCATGGTTTGACCAGGCCGCTTACAGTCAAACGAGTGGAAATGTCAGCCAATCTCCAGGCCCCCCAACGTCTGGGCAGACAGGCAACAAAACAGAGAGAAATAGGACTGACATTTGCCTTTTAACATTTTTAGAGATTTGTATAATTAGGTTCATAAATAAATGGTAAATGTCAGTCTTTTAAAACAAAAGGTAAGCGATCGTTGAATGGGTTCAGAAACTCTGGAGTTCCAAGTGAGACTTGGTTCTTGAAAAAATGTGTAGCAACATTAGGAAATCCCTGGCAGTATTTTTTAGTTTAACATCCGGGAAAGAGCTGAAAAGAAAATGCTCTCAGAACTTTCCGGTTTTTCACGTTGACACACCGCAGTGTTTTTTCAACAGCGCGACAGAGCAGGATTTAGTGTTTTTTTCAATCAGCTTACCTCTCTATTTCTCCCGGTGCAAGTACGTGGGAATGTCGAGGGTCTGTCACAGTTTACTCTGTGCCAATAAAACAATCAATACATTAATTTCACAGTAAGCCTTTTCTGGAGAGAATCGGGGAAAAAGAACACTATGCTTTCCGGTATCAGTTAAACATGAGCATTCGTTCATTTGTTGAGGCCATGACCTGTGTCCTCTCTGGGACCCAGGTTCAGGGTAAAGAGCTCCAGGGGTTGTCCTGCAGAGTTCTATGTGTGTGTGTGTGTGTGAGAGAGAGAGAGACCGATCTCCACTCACATCTCTGCAAAGCCAAGAGGAGAACAAAGGAGAGAGTCCCCTCACTCCGTTTGGCATGTCGCCTTCTGAAGGACAGTGAGTGATGGAATCAATATTCCAATATTCAATATCTGATTACATCATCTGTTTATTTACTGTACACGTTCATGATTTGACAATACAAAATCCGTATTTGTCACGCCGATATTGCTAATTAAATTGAAACAGAGAGAGAGAGAGTATGTGAGGGACTAAAGCAGACCAGCGTGTAATGGGTGATTGATAATGGGGTTTGATAGCAGAACCACAATGCCTCAAGGTGACAGGTAGTAGCTATTGCTATGGCAGGAATGCTATGGATTTCATCTTAGAAACACGAGAAGTAGCATTTTTAATCAAATTACAAATCAAACTTCTACCAAGCAGACAGCTATTTTCAGTCGATTGGGGGAGAAGTTGGCAATCTGTGGTGTCTTATGCAGTGCCTGAGCACAGGAGGACCGGCACAAAGGCATGTGTTCGTTCAATCATCTACACGCTTCAGTGGAGCTGCACCGTGACTTGGGCAGATTACACGCCAAGACACAGCTGGGACTTGGGCGCATTTTCCCTCCAGAGCAATGAGACAGGTGACTATGGTTATATTCCCCAG
>JAOVYW010056714.1:2870-15808 GCA_025775045.1 Hiodon tergisus | reverse complement strand
CCAGAGCAGTGAGACAGGTGACTACGGTTATATTTCCAAACCAGAGCAGTGAGACAGGTGACTACGGTTATATTCCCCAGCCAGAGCAGTGAGACAGGTGACTACGGTTATATTTCCAAACCAGAGCAGTGAGACAGGTGACTACGGTTATATTCCCAAACCAGAGCAGTGAGACGGGTGACTAATTCTGCGTTCGTTGACGTAGCGAGCGAGGAAACATCACCTCGTTAACACGCTTCGGCAGGGTTTGAGTTCCAGACTCCAGACGTGAACTTTTGCAAAGCGTGAACCCCAGACAATAGCACCAGACTAGGTTATGTGTTTACCACAGTGCTCAATAAAACACTGAATCACAATGAAAGTTATTCGTTCATCTTTCGTAAATCTGTGATGAGTGGGACATCAAAACTGAATGGGTTTTCCTCAAAGCCCTGTTGTCGCAGCTTACATCTCCCCGAACACAACCGCTGGTCCTCTTAGAGGACGTGTCTTTTCTGTGGGCAACTAGCTGATATTAAGTGAGAATGGACATGCGCTGATCCAGGAGATTGCGAGGGAATTGCTTTGCCCGTGAAGGACCTCCAGCCAGTTTATTCGCTATGAATTCAGACGGAAGGTATGAGGTCAATGTCGGGATCCCCCCGCCCAGAAACAGAATCATTTCCTGACTTTATGGAGGCTCAGTTGGCCTTCAGAGGTAATGAAAACAAACAAGTGGGATTAGATCAAAGAAAATAAGACGAGATATTGCCCACCTAAAAATAGAAACAAATATTTTCTACACAGGAATATCTTGTTGCAGCTGCATTTGTCGGTCTCAATACCAGCACTGTGGCGATCTGTGTGCTAAAACAAAAGCAACTTTTATTTAATAAATGTAATAATCCAATACAGTTTTTTGCAGAGGTTCCTGATGAAGACGAACAGTTTCTGCTTTGACTACCCAAAATAGCAAATGGAGGAAGCTGTTTTCTGTAATAAAACCTGTCTTTAGTGTTCATTCAGGTAGACAGCCAGGAAATTGGCTGCAAAATTCACACGTCATGATAACGGCTGTAACGGTGTGCAGAGCAGATTGGCCCTTGCGTTCTAAATGCTACCAAAGTTGCGTACTGCAAAACGCATTTTAAGAATAAATCTTCAAGCGTTAACCTGTAGTATTTTGTCACAGGTTTTCAAATTGTGCGTACTGAAGGTGCATTTGTTACGTTTGTCTTGGGCCCTGGCTGGTGGAGGGGGGGTTTCTTTTCTTAATATCTTTTCTAACAATATTGACCATCCTGGCAGCGTTATCCCTGAGGCCCAGAGATGTTTCACTTGAGATTGCCTGGTGCGAAGTCCTGCATGTCTGACGCCAGCGCGGCCTCTGTGCCCCGAACACACACAGCTGTCCCCAGCTGTGCGCTCAGCCAGGTGTCGGGGAGACTCACGGGCTCTCTCGGCCGGCGCGTCTAGTTCAATGCCCCGGCGGCGGGAGTGCCGCGACACGTTTAGTTTGAATAACTTCACAGCCCCGGGAAGCCTGGACCTTGCCATTACAAAAATAACCCTGAGCTTTTGAATCCAATGACTTTGAAAGGATAAAATCCTACGCATACCAGACGCTGCACTTATCAAAACACCAGGGCCATAAGGAAACTAAAGCTCTCCAGAAAGAGAGCTCTTGTTTGTAGATATCTTCCCTGAAGGTACGGACCACATTTAGGCTGTTGAAGGAACAGTGCAGCCATCAATCAGCTCCCTACATGTTGCCAAACAAAACATTTTTTTTTGACTGGATGCCTGTTGAAACAGATCATAAAACTGAAAGAAAGCAGATCTGAAAGTGTAACCTGAAATAGCCTAATGATTAAACTGCGCAGTTTCAGCTCTTCGTTTAAAATATTTGCTTTGTACCTAATATTAGTTTTAAACTGCTCAGCGTGTTACTAATATTAGTTTAAACTGCTGGCTACGGGGGTGTTATTGTACGTTGGCCAGCTGCAAATACCAAATTAAGCCAAAGTTTTCCGAGGTTGTTTATGATCTGAGAGTTTACGAGGGTAATTTATAGAATAAATAATACAATCACGAGGCTTTTTCGCTTTCCTGGAACTGAGGAAAGTTTTATTTTATTTTTATTTTTTTAAGAATTCTGTGTGAGCATGAAAATGAGAAGAAAACTAATGCAAATGTCGAATGGATTTACACAGTTCCCAACATCTGATTGCAATCTAATTCTATGCACAAATTGTGCTAAAACAATAATTTTTCTATGTTCTTTCTTTCAAACAGTTTCATAATAGTATAATTATAATTCAGAATGTGTAATGTTCTTCTGACAGTGTTAAAAGCTTTACTCCAACAAAATATACTTAAAGTGAGGTTTTTTATAAGGCATAACTATACTTGATTGATTGTTTTTCTCTTCATATTGTAATGAAATCTTACTTGGGGAAATGTCATTTGACTGTCATTTAAACAAGAGGGACGTAGATATGTAATCATACATGCTTACATTAAGTTGGTGTTGCTTTGGGCTTGTGACACAGATATAGGTGTCATGTCGCACAATTGGTTGGCCCACAAAATTTGCTAGCAACCCATTGACTTTATTAAATAAATAACTGCATCACGTTATGTATTCTACATTTTAATTTTGCTCTCATTGCTGCCATAGACAATAGAACACAAATATTTTTATGCATAATTGTTTCTTGAACATTTTGGGGTTGATCTTTGTGGAGGTGGAGAAAGTATTGCATTTCTGTGCTTAAGTAAACGTAATGTGGACATGTACTTGAGTAAAAGTAAAAATGTACTTAAATAAATAAAAGTCTGTAAGTGCAGTTTCTTGGAGATGTACTCAGAAGCACTGATATTGACACACACACGTGATGCTGCAGCATATTTAAAAAAACACAGAAAACGGAGAGGTTTAAAGCACATAACCCCGAATGCAAAGAATTATCTGCAACTGTTATTCTAACAGTCTCTTCTGCACTTTTATTTTGAAATGATGTCCTTAAGTTAAGTCCAGGAATGGCTTAGCTCACTGACCTCCATTATCTTATTTGTAATGTGTGCTTTCTAAACCAGTATCCAGAGCAATGGTATCCGAATCAGTGGCTGAATTATAGGGGGTACGGGGGGGGCCCCGCCAATACTTTCCAGTGGGTCCTTTTCAATGACAGTCCTATGTCAACAGTTGTACATTCATTCCATAAATTTAAGGACCATGTTAACTATAAAGTAGTGACTGTGACACTGTATGTATATACTTCAATGAGACTAACTCTGGTCAATATCAATCTGCAATAGTTTAACAAAACATCGTTCAACTAAATGATCTTGTCTTCTTTTTTGGTAAAATTGCTGAGTTGTGCCTTTCTTTTAATTATGTGGTTAATGTAAAGATTTCTGGGAAATATTTTTATCATGTCATCTAGCTAGGCAATCATGCCTATGGAATGAAATAAAATATCAAATAAGAATGCCACAGTTTGCAACAGTTAACAAAACTATAATTCCCTTCAAACACAAAAGAAAGTACAAAAGAGCAACAGAGAATGGTCGCCAAGATACCCAAACTGGAGGCCTCATTCACACGTAGCCATCAGAGGAGGCAGGAAAGCCTAACACGGCTAACGTTAGCTGCCCGTCATCCACCATCGCAAGTCCCGCCTATCCCTTGCAGGTAGCTAGCTAGCTAGTTTGTTAAACACCGGTCATCATTTCAGCTGTGCCGCCATGCCATTGTCCCAGCAGAGCATGCCTATGTGTTTTGGATCAGATATACAGACTGCAAATAAGCTGCCCTGCCACACAATACATGCTTTTCTTTTGTCTGATGTGCTGAGTACTGTACTGATGCGTTTATACTGAGTTGCTTTCCATCCCTGGTGAGCCAAATGTTTTAAAAAGTTGCATGACTAATGCCTTAAGCACTCAGGGTATTTTTGTACACGCTCAAGCCAAGTAAGAACCAAGTCTCGCTTGAGTGAGTCTTCACTAGGCAGTCCTCGCTGGGGTGTTGCCATGGTCACGAGCGATGCTCACTCAACACTGTGAGTTTATTGAATCCCGGTGATGAAAGAGATCAGCTGTGTGACATTTTCCTCAATCACGGCATCATATATCTCCACGGGTCCGGCAGCCTTCGACTCGCTGTTGATTAAAATGCAAACCGCTTTCATCACAATATGTGAGTGCAGGCTTGGTTGCTACAGCCTCATATCTCTTCTTAACAGAACCCAGCCCTGAGGCCTTTGTGAGAGGACCCATTGCAATCCCTAAAAAGAAAAGAGGTTCACAGTCACAGGATACACAGGAGTATATCTCAGGGGTGCTCTGTGTCTGAATTGTGCCTTAACTCTGATAAGACCACAAGCTTTTCCCCCGGAGACCCGTGTGGGAGGGTGAAGGCTGCCATTTACAAACAATGCCTTTCAGCCACTCCATGCTTTTCACTCTCCAAGGCTGCTTCTCCAGAAGCCCCTCCCAGCTGGAGACATGTCCGTGTGTCTGAGGGGAGGTGTCAGCGCGGCAGAGTCCAGGTGTTTGTGTGCCTGAGGGAGGTGTCCTAGCTGTCAACTAGACAAAAGGCTTAGAAAAACAGTGTGGGGTAAAGATGTTTAAATCCTTCGCCTCTTTTCATGGCTATATTTTGATTACCCTATAAAATTCTATGCTAATCCTAGGACTTTAATCAAAAAACAAAAAGCGAGGCATTCGGATTGCGACAATGTGATGGGTAATAATTCTTAAGGTCAGGACTGGGGAACAGGGAGGTCACACAAAGAGGGACAATATAATGACGGCGAGCTGCATTAATGAGGGACAGTGCTGTCGCAGACAAAAAAAACGAGGAAAGGCTAAATAAATTCCAGCTACTTGCATACAAACGAGCACCACCTCTCTAACAAAAAGACCCCTAAAATGGAGAACAATTTAATAAATGCAGAGGCCTACTGTACTGCGTGTAATACTAGCCTGGGCAGAAGACGTCGCACCTGGGAGAAGTCAAAACGTTAAACAGCGGACGGTACGTAGGCATTAATTCCAGCAGAGGATCTGCCCCCAGGGTCCACCTGGCCAGTACTACTGTGACTACCATGCCATGCTAATCCTGATGACAGTCGACTGAATGACTCCAGATTGCATGGTCTCTGGCATTGGGTTCTTAAACGTGTAATTTTTTTGTTAAATGCCTCAACGCATACTCACTCTAAATTGTATATTTCAAACAGCGTTGCGGCAACAACCCAGTAATCGCTGTCGCACTTAACACCGGGCCACGTGTGTGATCTAACCTCAAAACTGTCCCGGCTCGTGATCTGTAATGAACCGGTCCGCCGGCAGGCGGAGGGAGATTTGTGGCATAGAAAATGCCTGGCAGAGGCCAGAAGCTTAATTAGGGACTACTTTGAAAAGATTAAAAACACCCTAGCGCTGCAGTTCCCGTAAATCTTCCATTCTAAGTATGCTGACCATTGTGTATCCTTTGGCATGGTTGTGTGGGACTCTGCTGAGCCAATAATGTCGCATGTAACACAAAGACACTCCGCCTTTCTAAGGGATCTCATCAAGACTGCAAATGATCACATGAATTCCAGCCGCCGATCACTTATTTATTCCACAAAGCACACGTAGAAACCATCAGCAAGCCGATTACAATGACAAATCACTTTGGGGCGAAGGTAAATGGGCTTATTAGTTTCTTCGGACCTGTTTGTGGAGCAGCGAGGCAGGCGTGGCGGTTAGGGGATCAAGTACTCGCAGATGTACTTCTTCAGGCTGCGGCAGACCTGGTCGTGCCACTGGCCCTGAGCGGCCAGGGACAAGGCCACGCAGCTCTCTCGCTTTCCCCCTGTCGGCTGCTTCTGGGAAAGGTGCCAGTTGAGGTAGGTCACGGGCACGCTGTTGACGTCCACGTACTGGCCCTCCCGCACGATGTCGGTCACGCCGATCCAGAAGTCCTTGGAGCCCGGGGAGCTCCGCTTGACGTAGTCCCGCAGGTCGTTGTTTTCGCTCACGCCTCGGGGGATGGCCAGCGTGCCTCCCTGTGCGATGCAGTCTTCGTTGGCTTCGTGATAGTGCTTGGGCTCCTCCATGACCAGATAGCATTTCCTGTGGACTTTAGTTCCACGGAGGCAAACTGCAAAGAGAATCGCACGCACGCACGCACACACACCCACACATGCAGATACACGCAGACAGACGTGCGCGCACACACACTTTACTTTCCTATTTGACCATGTGAAAACCTGATTCATCCTTCTAGGACACTGTGCCAGTTACCAGATCAGTTCTACATCTGCTGAATAGTTTAATGGACATAAGATTGCTATGTTTCATTTCCAAATAGTGACAGTGAATGGTGTTTTCCACAGACATAGCAATGCATTTTGTAGTTGTTATATGAAACTACCACTTTTATAAGTAAATAACTCCGCAGTTATTTTTGGAACAGACAATACTGAGTGTCCTTACTGGTTTACAGGTGAGACGGAACACAAACATTTTTGAAGTTCACCTTTTACTCCAATTAACTTGAAGAGCTTATGTACATTCTAATCGGTTAAAAATAACATTTCGCTTATGATGTTATTGATAATTTTAAATGTACATTCTTCCTAAAAGCACATAATCTGTGGAGCATTTGCAAATATTTTGATATCTCTCCAAACATTTCTCTGGGGTTTATACAAGCAAATAACTTTTTGAGTCCCAGAGCAAGTTTCCAGAAGTCCTGCAAAAGCCTTTTCAGAGAGGAACCCGTAGGACAGAACCTCCCTGTACTGGGCTGTAAACCAAGCAATGAAATGGTCTTTTTCAGCCTGGTCTCTCCCAATAGAAACAACCCGTTACGTGTGCTTTAAAATGTTTGCTTCCAGATTATTCAGCAGGACACCGTTTCTCGCTCAGTAGGTACAGATTTCATTATGCAAAATGCACACCACATAATCAATAGAGAAAAGCCATTTCTGGACTAGAATAAATCAGGATGTGTATATATGTAATTTGAACACCTCAGAATTGCATATGACCCACTGAAAAATAAAAGTAAAAAATATGTGTGTGTGTGTGTGTGTATATATATACATTAGCTATGGCAACAAGTTGGTGAACTGTGAGCAGCTGTCACAATACAACATTTTGACATTCTAAATCAAATGCGCCATTTAAACGCAGGTTATTGTTTGTGCATCCCTTATAATAATCCATCCAAATTGAATAACATGGCCAGATAACGATTTGGCTGACCTCTACCTCTAATACAGTGTTGCTGACCTCTACTGGTCAGAGAGAGAATATGCTACGTGCTACAGAACGGTCAATGAGTGCTATTGTCAACAGTGTCTCTGAAGTATTATCACAGATATTTTCCAGTAAAAATATCTGTATATCCAAGCCATTGAAAAATACAATTACAGTATTGGGTTCAGTATTGGAATTACACCAGATTGCCAATTCTAAACAGACTTTTGTCCTTTTGTCAGGTGGCACTGTAAGCAAGACTTGAGCTCAAATACAAAATGCATTCATAATTTCCTTCCACACTTCCATGTTCACCTGTCACAATGTCTCACATGGAAATAAGTCAATCTTTTTTGTGGTGACCCACGCACTCACTCACTCTCTCTCTCTCTCACACACACACACACACACACACACACACACGTTATAAATTTTAAACTGACCCCAGCTAAAAAACAAACACCGCTAGGTGTTACCTAATTGAATTGTTCATGGTGACAACTTCTGAAGCTGCTCCAGAAAATAAAATAGCATACAAACTGCAGTATGCAGAGTGCAGAGCTGAAACCCGCACCTCCTGCAGGAGGGCCAAAACTAGACTCTCCTCTAACGTCAACAACAACAGAAAGTTACCTTTTTAACTAAGAACTTCTGCAATATAACTAAATGGGATCTGTTGCCAGTCAACTGGAACTGAAACCACCAGTAATTCTTAATCTCCAGCATTGTCTTGTAGACTACATGATCTAGCCCATCAGATCGTATGCATTATGGAAGAGTATGAAGTGACAGACCAGCCTCGTCATGACCGATCGTTCTGGCAGATTAGGAGCCCCAGAAACCATTTTCCTCTTTCCTGGGAAGCACGAGCCGTTGTCTGAGGAATAGGGGTGTGCTAGGCTCACCTGTCTGCAGTGCCTGCATTTCCTTCAGGGAGTTCACCTCCTGCCACAGCTTGCTGATCTGGGCCTTCACCTCATCCTCGTCTGCAGCTGCGTCTCGAACGGGAAAATAACCGGCAACCGGATCAAAACGATGCGGGCGGCGAAACGGCAGCAAAGTGATACGGCCATGGAACAACCACAGAAGCAACCGCGAGGCGACCGCAAGACGACCGAGAAACGCCATGAAGCCACGGCTAAGTCAGACAGCGCCCAGCTCCCTGCAGTGTTACCTCTCTTCCTGGTGTGAGGGGGACGACCGTGACCCGGCTGAAGCAGGATGGCGAAAATGACCAGGAGGGACACAACTCCAGGACGGGCCATGACGGGTCACTAGCTCAGGGTGCACTGTATGGCACTGAAACGGTCGAATCAGCCCGTTAAATATGGGCTGGCAGCTTGTTTTGGTGTGGGTTCAGTCTCATTGGCCTATAGAGTGAAATGGGTTTGTTTTTTGTTTTCACTCAAGAGGCCAAGATTCAAATACCTGGGGTGGTTTGACCACAAAGGGTCCCCTGTTTCTGCTCATTCATAAATATTTACCCACGTCGGTGTGCAAACTTGGTTAGAAACTTTCCTATTCATTACACGACCAAGTTTCGGATTTCCACTGAGATCCATATGAGCTCATTTAAAAGTCTTCCTGTTTTTAATGTAGAAAGCATGTTTACAGCAAAAGTCTTCATTTATTTCAATAATGCTATTTTTCAATACAAAAAAAAGCTAAGCGATCATTACAGAGAAATATAAAAGTAATTGTTCAGAATTTAATGCATGTTCCTACGTTCTGTAGTTTGCATTTCTTTTATAACATATAAGTAAATTAATATTTAGGGTCTATTACAATACATGTATATTGATGTGTTAAAATTCTCCACAGACAAACATAAAAATGGACATGTGAAATTAAACATCAGAAGAACTAGAAGTATATTTCAGTGTATATATTGGCTAAAGAGCTGCAAAATGCTTTTTGTATGTGACAAAGTATTTGGTAGTGATTTCAATAATTTAATACGTGAAGCTTTCTTTAATACTGACTAACAATATTAATGCATATGAACATGTTTATTTGCAAAACTTGTGGTTCCTCTTTACATTGAAGTGTACTAGTCTGTAAGTACACAAATAATGTCTGGTGTTAGCGCAACCGACCTTTGACTGGATCCAGTAACCATGGCGCGGAGTTACAGCATTGCGAGAACAGAAGCTGTGAATGTGAGAACGTCCTCTAGGTTTGTAACGCAAGCACATATGCAAGGTCAACTCTAACACGTCCCACTAGAATCCGCTTGAAAGACATTGGAGCCGTAAGATATTGTGACGTATCTTGACTCGATGAGTTTTATAGTGGGTGCTGTTCTCGTGGTAGATCATATTTTCTAGTTTGTTTCAGCAGTTACAATAAGTAACCACTAGATGGTAGCACACATCTCATTAAGAAAATAAAAGGGACCATGAGTCTACTTGAGTGAATATTCTGGGAATGGGAAGAAACCAATCAACTGTTCCGCTATTTTGTTCACATTGTAATCTGAACAGTATTGACACAAAGGAATACACCACAGATGTAAAAGTACAGGATTCACTCCAAACAAATGTGTCACCGATGTAAAATGTGTGTTTTTTCTCTCCCACACCATAAATGTAAATTTAACAATGACTGACGAAAAAGCAGAAAGCACATTTAAAAGGGAGCAAATAAGTCACAGGTTGTTCAGAGTTTCTAAATGCTTGGGATTCTGTGTGTTATCAAGGTCTGGGTAACCCTAGCAGGCAGTGGCTGAAATGTAAGGACCCAAGTTACTGCTCTGCAGTGCCGGTAAACCCTGTGCTCTGCAGTGCTGGTAAACCCCAGTTTAGACATAAACTTAAAATCTTTACAGACAATTCTGCTGACAACTTTATTCAAGCTAACAGAACACAAAAAAGCATCAATAATAACAATATCAATATTTTGACTCAATACATTTTGTATTTTGTATCAATAAACCTGCCTTTTACCACATTTCAGCAAAAAGGATACATTTAATTTTTTTCCCATTTCAAAGCTAAGCAACAAGGGGGGAAAAAAACACATTTTCTTTGAAGATACAAAGACACAGGTAGGAATGTGTAAAGTATGACGATTGAAAACATCAGAACTCCATGGAATGGAATGGAAATGTAAATTCCACTTTGAAGGTATGATACCATTTTGAAAAGTATTGTTTTACAAATGCAGTATCCTTAAAGAAAATAAAAAACATAAACTATATCCCATCCATTTAATTTTAATAACATAGTTTGTTTGTTATTTTTCATTGGGCTTTAATTTCCCCCTTTGCTTAGGAGTCCGCTGCATTGGGAAAACAGTGCGGTCACAATGACCAAAGTTAAACCCTCATTACATTCCTCATTAGATTTATGTAACACATACTGTTCTTGTGTAGAATAACGTGTCCGTGACAGTAATATAAAAGACTAAATTGTACATGCCATTGTTCTTGCTAGGATTGTATAACTGTATTACGTCACACGATGTGCTGCGCAAAACAGCCTTTATCAAGAAACCAGCCCAGGACATTGTCATTAAATCAACATTGTTTTGATGAATATTAGTTGCACAGAAAATAGTACCTCGTGTATTCAGCGAGCGAGTTTGGCGTCATTGTTTTTCATCAATACGCACGACACAACATCCGTAGAAAATTTTAAAGTAATACACACTTACGTAACCAACGGTTCCGAACTTAAATGGTTACGTTACCAACAGTAGAGACGAGCAATGCTTGATGCTGTTACATGCGCATAAGTTAGCTTGTGTATAAATTGATTTGAAATGTTTGTTGACACTTTGTATATTTTATTATATAGTAAACACTCACAATCCCATTGTTACAGTAAGTTAAGACAATGGTATGAACTGTGGAGGGCAAGCTTGTGAAGACTGTCAAAACAGTGTCACACACTTGACACTTGCCAGTTAAACGACATCCGAAGACAGCAGTTGACAACATTGGAGGTATAATAAGATCGATACGGGGACACGATTGCGTAAAATAAAATAAAAAACCTTTATTCAAAAATAAAGTTAAACTAATAGGATAATGGCACCAGTACTTTGATTGTTAGGCTGCCCCTTAACTAACTCTACCTTTTTCTTTTTTTTTCACCAACTCAGGTTCTGAAATTACCCTAAATTCATATTGAAACTGTACATGAAGCCAGACTAACGTTAGGAATAATTAATTACAATTAAAATTAATTTTTTGCAATTAATTTTTAATTTAGATGTCTAACTCAAGTCTGAACAAATGTTACTTAGAAATGTACTAAAACTATGTATCTGTTTACACAATCAGGCACTCCACACACTGAGATTTTCGCATATCTACTGAATTATCAATATTTGAGTTCCTAAAAATGAGCTATGACCCATAAAGATCTTAATTTGTTGTGACCTTTTGTTATATTTGGTATCGGTCAACTTTTATTTTTTTGACTGAAATGGGCAATGGAGGCAATTGGCAGTCATTGCCCGCTGTGATCAGAGAAATACTTAGAGTAAAGTCCCTAAAGGTAAATTTGTCCTGTAATGTGTATGTCACTGGAAGACAGGGACATAATTCCAGACAGATTTTAGTGCAGTCGGGAACTGTGCCCAGCCTTGGGAAAATCTACCAGTTGAATTTGTCTGTGAATGTGGTGTAATAAGGGTCCCTTGATAGGTAAATGTAAATGGCAACTATGTATCTGCCTGTGGTGCCCTCATTTAAGCCTGGGCAACCTGGTATGGGAGCAAAAGGTTTTTCTCTTCTCTCTTTAAGTGTCAAGGCTGACGTGGCAGTAAATTCAAACCCAAGTCTGCTGGCTCTCTCACACACTCATTGTCAAAGGCATGTCTGCAGATGCATTAAGTCTGAGGCAACACTGGACTCCAAAGCGAAGCTTTAAAACGAGACAACACCGAATCGCTATAGACACTACAAACACACTCTGGCGTATTATTAACACTGCACCGGAAACACTGCATTATGTCCTCGTCCCGTTTCTACAAGTCAAGTTTGTTTCATTTTAGTGGAATACTGGTGGATACATACGATAACACACACATCACACATAGTGCACGACGGAACCAGTTTGCAGCGCACAGTGTAGGCCCGGGGAAGATCTCTCCGGCACAGATCTCCCCACGTCCCGCCAGCAACGGGGCCGGTCGCCTGGGCTCACTGAATGAAGGGCATACGCTCCTTGTTGTCGTTGTCTCCTTCGTGCTCCTCGTGCTCCTCCTCCTCCTCGCCCGCTTCGCTGGTTTCCGTGCTGTCGTTGGCCATCTGGGAAGGGGGAGGAGGGGCACATCTGACTCAACACCTGGTGCTCAACACTATGCAAAGCAGAGGCTTCGTCACTGCAGATAGGCCAGGAGAGGTCACCAGATTTGCTTCACTCTGGCAACAAAAGAGGGTCTCCGTGGCAACCAGTATGGCGTCATCGGTGGATTGCCTTAGTGGTGCTGAGAACGTCACAACCGCTGGCTTTGGCAAATTTCGACTAGAGTTTATCCCGAATACTTTTGTTGGAGAGAATTTAATAAATTTTACCTACCAGTGGAGTGGGGGATTTCTCCACATCCAGAATTAGTTTTCCTATGTTGCCTCTATCGTGGATTCTCTGCATGGCTTCTTTTACCTTTGAAAAGACACACAGTTAAACACACAGTTAAACACACAGTTAAACACACAGTTAAACACGCAGTTAAACACGCAGTTAAATGAT
>JAOVYW010056684.1:0-16657 GCA_025775045.1 Hiodon tergisus | reverse complement strand
AAGTCTCAGCTGTGCGACAAAGAAAACCTAACGATATTTGTTGGTGAAACGACATTAGTTGCAGGTTGGATGTACCATCAATCAAAAGGAGAACTTCACCAGAAATGAGCGAGTGGACTAAAGAACCGACACCACGCAGTAGGCTAAGTGTCCGTCACCTAAACCGGATCCGTCACATAAACCGGATCCGTCACATGGATGCTGACGTAGTCAGTCCGACGGCGCTTGTATATGCTATAAGTGAGTAGTGTTGTAAACATTCCTGTTCCACACATTCTTTAGCTCTTCTCTCGCAGACACCGACCCCACAACCCTTTCATCCCTATTGGTCCCTGTTAGTTTTCAGTACGCCCATACACTGTGCTCATGCTGTAAAATAATGTATTACATTTTTTAACAAAGGAGAGAGAAATCAACATCTGCATGCAAAAAACTATTAAGTACAATTGTGTTTGATTGGTGGGTTGCCAAAGTCTTGATTTGGTTGCAACCATAGACGACATAATTAGTTTTAAAAAAACCCAAAATTCTATTTTTGATTATCTGCTATGTTATATCTTCGTGGTTTTGGCACGCTCCATCGCGCAATGAAATTAGATTTCGACCAGGAAGTGTCTTCCCATCAAGAGTACATGCTGTTCTCTTAAAAATCGGTCGAGGAGGCCATCCAACCGATGTTTGATTGTAGCCTCTTATATTCTACGGGGGTTTGGATCATGGTGACCCTTTCCATTCATCAACAACAAATGGAGTGTTTTATAACAGACCATGCATCCATTGGCGTAGTGATGGTGATGATGTTACCCTTTGCAGTTGGCTGGAGTCCCCAGTGCTGGAGGCTGGAACTTTTTGGTACAATTAAGTTCTCCACAGTGGTCTAAAGTTATACACTATTGACTGTTGACTTTTAAAAAAAGTTTCCTAAAGTTTTAATTATTCCCATAGTGGGCTTTGGATCATTATTTTGTTATTAGGAGTAACGAGTCTTGCAGAACTTGGGATTGCTTGCTGTATTAATTTGCAGCTTTCTGCGGTCAGTATGATCTCCTTTAGCAATTTTCTCACTTCAGCATATGCGTCCCCGGTTGTAGTCACAAATACTGATCATGGTTGCATCCAGATAATGTTGGAACTTTGGAACTGAAATGTGTTTAAAGCACCTATAAACACTGTTATATAGTATTCTATCTGTGTTCTCATTATTATTATTATTATTATTGTTATTATTATTACTATTATTATTATTATACTCATAATTATAACATTGCCTTTTAGTGTTGGTCCCCTGTGTTAAGATTTAAAAATCTTGTTGAAAAAATGCATGGCTCTGTACTGTTTATTAATGGATGGCAAAACCTAAACCTTTTCCGTTGTCAATTTATAGCACGTCTTCTGTCTATTCCTTATGGGTATTATCTTCATTTCTCATCCTTATCAGACAGCTTTTTACGACATCCAGTCCCAGGTTTGCCAATTACAGATGATGTCTCTTTGTATTATGCCTCGGATACCAAACCTTGAATGTTTAGCGATAAGAGCAGTTCACTCAGTCCTATTTACCCTTATATGTAGCAAAACTTCTATATTTATCTTATACTGGACTTTGGAGTATTTTGGATAAGCTACCCATAATACTTTTTATTCTGCAATGTAAAAACTAGGCTTTTAGAGAGGAATGCCTGATGTTAGTGACTAGGAAAACCAGACAATACAATCAATCAACCAATCAATCAATCAATCAATTTGTTTGATCACATGTTTCCATGTCGCTAAGACGATTTACATACAGGAAAAGTAAAACTTAATTTAATTTTGAATGGAAAACACGATTGGTCACTACGGCACTTTCTCGTATTGTTTAGTTGAAATGTTTTTTGGAACATTATGATCCATGTAAATAAAAGAGTGGAAAATTACAAGATGGGTTAATTTTTTTCCAATCTAAGAGGTCAATGTTGTTAAAATTGTAGAAAATCGTTTTTAAATACATTACATTCATGAATAAGCCAAATATGCGTGGACTTATTTGTTTTGAACAGATCTCTTGGAGACAAAACTTTTGAATTATAATAATTTAAAATGCTTATCAAATCCATGACTGTAGATGCATAATGCCTCGATAAAACGTATTCCTAAAATACATTTTTGAATAATGGGGGACTGTACCGTCCTGTGCGATTAAAATGAAATTATATGACAAGGATTACTGGGATGTCGGATCCCAAAGGAGATCTGCGTGAATACAGAGCGTGTTTGATTGCCAGCGAGAGTGTTTAAAAAAAACTCGCATTAGCGCGAATCACAGAGCCAGGGTAAACGGGTAACAGAGCAAATATTGAATTCTTTGTCCTTTAATTTTCTGTGATTGTTCACATTGCATCCTCTAAACAAGCTGAACTGCAATTGACTTTGTGAAAAAAGTAGTTTTGCTTCAGGTACTTTCTTCATTCAGCATTAACACAGATTTTCAGGGACGTGAAGAGACCGTACAAATATTTCTTATTGTTATGTTGTCATAAGTATTTGTCGCATAGGTTAATATATTTCAATGCAAATTTGATAGTCCCTGTGGGAGAGCCAACTTGAAATTAGTTGTTGGTTACCTATAAGAATGTATTTTAGATTTGGTTTCCTTCATGAGCTAATCTGACTAGACATTGGTTGCCTTTTGATAACTCAGTAAAATCAAGGCGAATGTCAACACATTTCAGCTGTAAAAGCTTAATTATAAATGTTTTTTTCTTCTGGGATGTTATCTGTATTTTAAAAATTATTTTCTTCTTCTAATTATCGCTGGCTATACTTGTACTTCCCCACAACACTTCTGTAAATGTCCTCTTTAAAAATAGCATTGAAGAGGAAACAAAGCCTCTATTGATTATTAAATGGATGTTTTATAGGTCTGTTTTCAAGAGGTCAATGAACATGTCAATGACATAATTAAAATAGTCTGTTTTCCCTCTTTCCTCTGAGAACGAGCTGCCCAATCAGCATATGAGAATAATTATGTACGACTGGGTCACTGGCAGAATGGTCAGGTTGCTGTCACCGCAGATGCTGTGTTGAGTACACCGCAGTTCCCCAGAGTTTAAATACATGCACAGGGACCATAACTTTACATTTATAGTTGATATAGTTATGATATCTCCTCCCTTCTTGATTTATTACAATTGCTAGGTCAAAAAAGATCACTAAAAAAATGTTTCTGTCTAAGTGCTGTCCTTTAGAAGTCAGTTTAAATTTTTTTTATGGCATTCTTCTAATGGGAAACAGATTTCCTAAATTCTAATTAATTCTGGGTAAAAACAGAGATGATTTATTCATTGCCATCCCTCTTGTGGCAGTGTCTAAGACGTATGCACTACCTCTAAGTGCAGTTTAATCTTTCAAATTTCCCTGTGGGACAAAGTGGGAAAACATCATGTTACTTTTTTCTGCAAAAAATTGGAAAAGGATTCCCATATGCATTTATCCCAATAACTTTATCCAAAATGGACTGGAATAAATTTTGTGATAAAGGACAAACTATATATAAATTAGTGATAGCAATTGGCTAGCTAACTGTAGCTAGTTAATAATTTAGTGATAATAAATTAAAAGCAAGCATTTAAGAACAATGCTTATTCAAATGAGTTTTCACATAATTATACGGACACTGTATGTTAATTTTGTTGAGTGTTTTATATTTAATTGGAGTTTCAATCATAGGCGGACTATAATATCATTATCCACAGTGTTTCGCCATCATTAAGGTCGTTTGCCGGACAATGAAATTAGTTCTCTATACTAGTAGTGTGCCTGCTCAGATTCAGAGACCTGCTATCAAATATGGTTGTGTTTTTGAGTGTAAAATCTATCCTCAGGATATTGTAAGTGCATTTAATCTACACCGGGTGAATGGGGCACACATTTTCCTGTCAAAGATCTGACGGTCTCACATGTGGCAGTGGAATAAATTACTAATAATAAGACCAGTAATGTTTTTCCACGTATTAGAAAAGCCTTAATGTTGCGCTCAATTACATGGACATGTTCCTGGACTCACAGTGTCATGACTCAGTCTTTTTCCCGGCAGACAGTTTCCGCTTTTCAAAGGAAAACACTCTTACACATTTCACAAAGGACGCTAAATTGTTTTCAGTTCTGACCATGCACACTTCTGAAAAGGGTTTCCATAATAAAACTAAAACAAAAAACTGTTCTAAACACAGTTTTTGTGATGCCTCTGTAAAGTAAAGCTGAATGATTCATATTAAAGGAGGACAACTTTGTTTTTTCTTTGAGTCATGATTAGAAGAGAGAATTAGATTCATATTTCAGACTTACACATCGCAGAATGTGAGAAAGCATGTCTGGTCTCTATAATTAGGAACGGAGGCTTAGCAATTAGCCTCTTAGCAATGAGTGTCAGCTACTACATTAGACACAAATGAAAACTCCCCTGAGTCCTGCCCTTTGTAATTTACCTTTGTAATCATTCCTTAGTCATTCAGCTAACAGCAGCTGTCACAGGAAATGATGAAAAACAATCACAATCACTTCTGGCGTGACACCAAAGTGCATATTCAACACGGTCCACAAAAGAGGCGGGAGGACTCAGTGTTGAATCCAGTCTATCATAGTATTGTCGTGAAGATCAACCGTAATATATACCTCCCGGATTGAGTGTTAAATTGTGTAAATTTGTCGTAATAAAGGCGATTTGTGTGTATATTGGCCCTCATGTATTCATGCATGTGTTGGCCCTCAGTGAAGCTAATTTTAAGAAGGTAAAGAAAATGTGTACAAAAATTTGGACCTAAGTGTCAACTCTTGTGACTTTCGACGTGAATCTTTTCTAGGGTACTTTTTCATCGAAGCCAGCCCGATGCTTAGGCTCTTTTTTCCGATCGATTTCCTCAGCCGGAGATCATCTGCGTGTGTGGTTTCCATGCACCTGTGTGACTCCCGCCTCGTTCCCCAGAAAGGCTTTCAGACGTGCAGCACTGAGCGGAACAATGCTGATACCATCTGCTTGGCCACAGCTCCTTTATTTTCAATTACAGTGCGGGGTTTCTCCGGAAGGTCCACAAATGATTTCCAATACTCTTCCCCACCAATTTTCTTCACCTTACCCTTGCAGAGGGCTTAGTTAAATTGGCTTTCTTTTTACGCTTCCCTTTAGCGTAAGTTAGCATCCTGCGTGACGCAGGTAGAAGCCCGCCTGTCTGGTGGAGAGAAGGACTTCTCCCCTGTGGTGAGGATTTCCATTTGCTTAAGTGAGAGCTGCAGCACCAGGGCCCGCTCGTTACCCCAGAAGGACTTCAAAATTTAAATGATTAAGCTTTGAGTAGTGGTTGAAGTTCTTTCTCCTGACTTCTCGTGTAAAACTTCTGAGGACAAGAATTTTAAGGCTATAAACTAATTCAAATTAATTCAGAAATTCAGCTCATCAATTCTTGTCCTCTGAGCTATTCTCAAGTGATCAAAGTTTCATGTACTGCTATAATAAAGGTGGCTGTCTATCTACATAAAATACAGAAGTCTAGAGATACAAATCTAGAATACAAAGTTAAAAAAAAGTTTAATAGGTTTAAACTTTTTAGGTTTAAATGATCAGAATCTTTTGATTGTAATGCCTCTCTTTGGCCTATTTGATCACGATTTATCTGACTGGCTCCAGGTGTGCCTGGAAAGGAGCATGACATCTGTCGATCAATTAATCAATGGCTTTCTGATTCTCAGATACAATGTACTGGTCTTTGCTTTAAGGCTTCTCCAGAAAATTCATAAATTGTTTGGGATCATATAACTGCAGTCCACCCAATCAGTGTTTAAAAACTGCAAAAATTCTCTTAGGTACACTGTTTTATTAGACAATCGGTTGGGAGATTGTTCCGAGGATCTTGGAGAACTTTTATATATATATATATATATATATATATATATATATATGATGGAGACTTTGACAGGAGACCCTTATTAACTCTTTTCTTGCATGTCAAAAGTCAGCTAGTTAGCAGGTTAACAGATACTGACTTAAATCACACAATGAGATATTGAAACTGATTTTTACATACATTTTCCCAAAACATATAGCCAAAAGTGTGCATTTAAAGTTTGGTATCCAGTCCTGCACCTGTACTCAGTTCCTGTGCTGACCTGTAAATGGGCTGTTCTACCCAACATCACATGACTGAACATTTGAATGAGACCAGGGTTGTAGTTCTGGTTCAATGCACAATACACAAATTATTTTTAACATTTGTGGAAGGGGGAAATTTCTGGATTAGTATTGAATGCTCTTGCCGTCTAACCATTTCATCTAAAATGTATTTGAGTTTTAAAAAAAAGAAGACATTTAGAAGAGGATTAATAAAAAATTAGAGTCAGCGGTGCTAGGGGGAACTTTTGACAGCTGGTAAGCGATTTAAATAAAGTATCAGCTATCATACAAATAAAGAGACTAAGCATCGCTCTAATAAAAACTTGTAATCATCACGGTGTTACCGTCTATATGGGTCAGTAGAGTTAGTGGTAGCCTCTTCCCTCTTCTCTTCAGGCAATCTCTCAAAAACCTGCACCGTAGACGGCTGGACAGAGATGAACCCGATCACCTACGCTATGAACTGTGGGTATAATCTCAACAGCACCCCCGGTGATGAAGCGGTAAGTATGCCAAGATTTTATGGTAGCAAAGGTTGCTTTTATAAAGCTACTGTATGTGTGCACAGTTTAATGATTGAAAACATATATTGAAATTATATATACCTTGGTCTACTGTGAAAATTTGGTTGTAGATTTGTTGATTCACATGCTCTAGGTTGTCTTGAACTTTATTCCCTGGTTGCATCTACCGATTAGCCTTTTCCTCAGTTACTGAACATGACAGATTCTGCTGATACTGATCTGAACTTCATTATTTTTATTCATAATATTTTCTGGATTACTTCTTAAAACAGTAGAGCTATAAGCAGGATGTGCACACTGCTCAGTATGGCTTTTGAGCACTCTGTATTGCTTAAGTGGTCTGAAGGGAACCATGGTGTTATCTTGCGAAAAACTGCTTATAACGCCTGTCATTGCCCATGGGTCCTCTGGTGCGAGAATGGTAGGCAGTTAACTGCTGAGCGATAATAATCACCATGTTCATGACAAAGTAATGTGTCCATGCACGATGACAGGAGAAGGAGCTCTGTAGCCCTCACATTTCTAATTCCAATAGTAATAGGCTCTGGCAGGTCTTAATTTCCTGGAATTACCTTGGGTAGTCTTATTCTTAAAAAGGTGGCAAGGCCAAGCTTATGCTGTTGGTTTAATAATATTTGCTGGGAGAAGCACTTCTCTAGAAATAAGGCTAATCAAGGTGATTAATAGCCAGGATACAAGTCCAAGTTTCCATTAGACTTGAACCCCACCCAGTCAGGTGATGCCCTTATGTAAGATCCTAAGTTTAGTTGCCACTCTCAATTGTTTTACATATATATATATATACATAGACCAAAAAGTTTATATACACCATTTTTATTTTATACATAGATATATATATATATATGTATAAAATAAAAATGGTGTATATAAACTTTTTGGTCTATGTATATAAACTAGCCCTATTTTTTTTTATGGACTTTAAAAAAACCATAAACAGAACCTTCACCCCAAATTAAATTCATCCTCGTTCAAACTGGTATAATCTGACTGCTGCTTTCATTCATTGATTCACTTCTCATCAGCACTGAGGTCATTTATAACAGAAGAGTTTGTTTAGCCGGGTTCTAATGTCAGTTTAATGAAGGCTAGGTTTAATGGTCAATCAGCCGGACATAAGTTATCGTGCCAAGTGGAATGTTATCGCTTGACCAACAGATAGATGTTCAGGCTTCGCACTTCCTCTTCTCGCTGCGTCCGAAGTGTGACTTTGCCAATGCGTTGAGCTTTTATTGGCTTTTTAAAGGCACAGAGCTCTGTTACATTGAACCTGTTTACCAAACTCCTGTGTTGCGACGTAAACACACTGTAATACTAAGAAAGAATGCATGAAAGCTTTGACTGATTAAATTCTAACATTCAGTTTTTAGTATATAACATTAATTTATTAATTAATAGTTTGTCCCTGTATAGGTTAACAATATCCCCCTTTTGATACAGCCTAATATCTACAAAACAGCCCGTTCGATCACACTAAACACAGTTTTGGATGCACACAAACTTCATATCTTCATATGCATAGTATTTAGATCTCTAAAAACTAAAAATAAATGTAAAAGTTTAGAGGTATCTATGAAGGATTTTATAGAGTTAGGGTGAGGGTTAGGGTTCTAGCTTGGTTAAAATGAAGACGGCAGAATATATGGTTCCTGTTTTCCTCTACCCCATTGGTTGTCAGTTCTGGTGCTGGGTGACCTGGGTGTTATTCTTTCTTAACCGTACAGTGTGGCACTCACAAGTGAGTGGAATTCAATTTGAACGCTCGTCCGGAAGCTAATCGAAACAAAACAAACAATCTTCCGTGCCCTGTTTTTTCTACCTGTAGCAAGTCAATTTGCTCCAGGTCTATGGTACTGATTAGTGCCAAAACCTCACAGTTTTCATTTAATATGCCCCCGGGTCAAAGAGATACGTTTGATTTAACTGCGCTTCAACTGTTTTCTCCAAAGGGGAAGTTCTTCTGGTCGGTGAAGATTGGCTACACCATTGGACACAGCGTCTCCCTGATCTCCCTCACAATAGCCATCATAATATTGTGCATCTTCAGGTAAAGCCCTCGCGTGCCTAAATTAAATGGGTGGCAGCGTTAAGTAGTAGCAGTATTTTAATAAAATGGGAACTAACTGACTGAGCCTTTTATTATCATCTTGTTTTAATTTTATTATTCCTAAATTCCCCTACCTCCCAAACTCATACAACTTTATAAGCAACACTTTTCCGTGCCGGAAACATCAGAGATGTGGACAAAATAACCCAGTTTTTGATCGAATGCTCGGAGTTGAGGGTTGTGTTTGCAGAGGGAAGAGCCAAAAATGTTTAATAAAAAAGCAAAGGCTTGGTTATCTTAGGTCGAATCTTACCCTCTAGAAGTGTCTTATGAAGTTAGTGTTGATTAAAACTTCTACCCATCAATTTACTGAAAAAAGCAAGGCCATTGCAGTCTCAGGGATGAGATACGTTTTTTATGTGTGAATTTAAAGTTCTTCACAAAAAAAAAATGATTGGACTGGGCAAAGTCACTCCTCACTTGTAGTTTATATAACATAATTTATATTCATGACAGTTTTATCTAACTTCATGCTCATGGCATGCGAGGAGACCAATGATACTGGGATTCAAATTCAGCCCACTTTGACAATGCAAACCCATTATTCGGCAGGGGAAGTTCTATCCACTTTTCAATATTAAATACACGCCTCTCCAGAAAAGCTTGAAATCTAAATTGTACACTATAACAAACTGACGTTTTATTAAGAACTACCAAGACCCGTAAAGGCTGAAAGGAATGCAAAGTTCATGCAAATTCTTTTCTTAATTTTTTTTCCTTTTTTTACTGCGCGCGAGCTATTTAGACCAAACACATAAACAAACATGATGACTTTGCATGGACAGTTAGTCAGGGGGTAAGTGGCTCTCCTCTGTGGCTTTTAAAACGCTCTGCGCTCGGTTTAACAAAATAGCAGCCTCTGCCCCGACGTGAAACAAGCACCTCGTTAATCGTTCTGGTCGCCGGGAATGTGCGGCTTAATGAACGAGGAATCATTTACACGCCATCAAGGACTAACATGTCCTTAACCCTGAAACAGATGTGTGAGTACTCAGGAGTACTCGAAATACGTTTTGTTATTGCAGTTTTCCGCACATAGAACGCAAGGTGTAGAAAGCTTGTCAAACAAGCTTTAATTTTTGCTTAACTCTTCCAGGTTTTTTTTTTTTTTTTTTTTTTAAAGTTATGACCAACCTTACTCTAGATTACGCTAGAACATATTGCATATTGTATATAGACTTATTTTACATGGACAGCCATTATTTATTGCGTGTGTCCAAACTCCAGTGCTGAGGCACATTAGCGACATAAGAGGTGAGCGTACAGCATTATGCGATGGCTCAAACCAGCGGGTTTTGATGCCTGACCTTTTCAGGTACTTCAGTACTGACGTCGTACAACACGAAGGAGGATGGATAGCCACTTGAACTCCTTGTAGACATAATGCTCTGCGTAGACATAAAAAAAAAAGTTTAATTTTACTCCTCCCACAACTCCTGTTTGACTTATAATTGCCTTTTAATAAAATCGTTTGAGGTTGTTTTTACTGTTGCAGGTAAACATTTCAGACACATATAATGGATAATGGATGTTTTCGTTTTAAAGATAAGCATTAGAGTTGAGAAATCATATTATGAGTCAACTTATCGTTTTGTTCTTGATGGTTATAAAAAGTTTTAATAATAATAAGTTTAATAATAACTTATACATATAGAGTTGATGCTTTTGGCACGCTACCACAACACAGTCTGTTACACCATTGTTACACCAGTGTAACAAAACAATGGGTACATGACTGCTGACATCATCATCCTGCATAACTCACCAGTTATCAAGCACTAGTTTTTCTTGAATCATGTGTTCATATTAATTTTTTCCCCTGTATCGTTGTAAATACACTTTAAAACGTTGTCTCTTTTGAAGGGGCCTGCGATTGTACGTAGGATCTCATTGATATTTATGTTGCGGGCTACTTGTGGCTTGTGTGTTGAGGATTTCTTAAAGTTCCAGTTAAATAATATTGGTGCTTGCAGTAAACTGTTGGAACGTTGTGTCAGTGAAATTTCTACCATTTTTATTAGTGGTCAGACACTATATCAATAGAGTGTCTGTTAATATAGGTCATTGCTGAATAATGGCAGACTTGTATTTTCTACTCACCAGTCACTAGTGTCACTTTGAAAATGAGAAAGGTATTATGTGCCTTACCCCAGGTCTGAGCTGACAGGTAGCACTATGCTACCTTTCATTCACTAACGACCAGTGACAAATTTAAGTGGGAAAGTAACCACTGAAGGAACATTATCACGTCTTATTCTGCCGCTGTAATTGCAGGAGCGTAGCGCCGCTGCCCCGTAAATCAAGCAAGAAGACCGTTGAGAAGACCGTCTCTAATTTCCCATTTCTCCAATTCAGGAAGCTGCACTGCACGAGGAATTACATCCACATGCATCTTTTCGTGTCCTTCATTCTGAAAGCCGTTGCAGTGTTTATGAAGGACGTAGTCCTCTACGAAGTCGGGGAAACTGAGAAATGCTCCAATGAATCGGTAAGTCCATGTAATGTTGCGTCCCCCTTTCTAGAAATAACTTTGTGTATATATATATATATATTTTTAAAATAGTACATAAATAAATGCAGTGCTGCAGTGCATTTATTATATATATATATATATACATAAATACATTGGATTTGCTGTAAATTTTACAATATCAATAGACAAAGCATTTTAGTGTTGTATCACACCTCTCTACTTGTTTTTCATGATTACTTTCCAGCATTTAAACCACAGAATTTAATATATTTTATTGTTTATAAAGTAAATTATTGTTCTCATTTATTCAAGAATGAATGCTTATGTTCTGCTAGTTCACAGTGGTATCCACTTTTAGCTTAAAATTAAAATGGTTTTCGCCATAATACATTTTTAAAAATCATTCCATATTCCAAGATATCTTGTTGGTTTTATTTCTTTGTATTATTGCTTTAGGTTTTACTAAATGATGAATGATCAAGTGTTCCTTTATGGAGTAGTTAGAGGGTGTAGCTTTGTTTGCCAATCCTTAACCTCAGAGAGATTGTTGCTAATGAATGTATACAGCTGCCCATTGAAATAGTGTTTGCGTTTGTTAAACATTTCGGCAGTAGAAGCAGACCGAGTAGTACCATGTAAACAGCCGGTTTGGGACAAAAACGTAGGAACTGACGTAAATGTTAAATTAATGCTCATATTCGTGACAATTTTTTTTTCTTTACCATCAAACTAAAAAGGGTTTTCAGAGCTTTTGTGTACTCTAGCATTCACCTAAATACTCTCAAACAATAAAAAACTCTATAAATATTTGCATTTTTTTTTTTTTACGACATTTAATGGATTTGGTGATCTTCTAAAAAGGTCATTGAACTTCTTCTAAAAAAAGTTTTAAAATCTTCACTTGATTTATCAGAGGCAAACTTATCGATAATTATTGTGTACAGATCATTCTGCCAAATTAAATTTATGCGATCTGAACTAGACAGCATCTTTATTGTATGAAAATTGCCCTTTACAATATGTAGATAAGATTAATTGTGTCTAAAGGAGTATTAAGCTATTGACAACAGCAGCACATGTGAAAGCAAGGCGACAAACCCAGACATTATGTCACAGCACGCGACAGTTCTGTTTAGTTGGCCTTCATGAAGTAAAAAAGTAAAATAGCAAAACAAGTTCAAAGCTAGTAATTTCACGATAACGTTGGATATAGTTCATTAGTTCATAATATCTCATACATATTCAGTACATCTCAAGCGAGTCAAAATTTAAAGCAGAAAAACAGGCTTGCTAGCGTTCTCTCCAAAAACGACCGGATACTGGATATGGAAATAAGAGAGTAGGCTGGCCAAAAATAAAATTTAAAAAAAGGGTTGGCGAACGCCCGACCACCTCCAAGCTGAGAGCCGTTTCTCAGCTTGAGAAGTAGCAGCTGCTTCCCGATTGTTTATTTCAATAAGTGGCCACCACTGAGCATCCAGCATGCTCATAAATCCAACCTGGCCGTTTGTCACAAGAACATCTGCCTGCAAAGCCTTACCCCACTCATGCATCAGACTGGTGATAAAGTGTGAGTCCCTTGCTTTTCTGTCCCACAAGACAGCTTGTGTAAGTTGTCTTCTTAAGCATTGTACCATGTGTGTAGGTTGGTATGATCTGCTGCTACTCCCTTGGTACTATACTGAATTTAGTCATTTAGATTTTTAACATTATATATTTAAACGTATTTACTTATTTGGAATTCTCTATTATATGTACGTGTGGAATCCCCAGTTGTGCAAATGCATTTCGGCTCATCGGTGAGGAACCTGAGCTGGATTCGAATCTGCGTAATCCAGCTCATAGGGATGTCACCCGGGGAACAAGAACTACTTTATTGTTTAATCTGGGATGGTTAGGAAGGATAAATCCTAAATTCAATGTGAATTAGCTGGTAGCTGAAAGACCTGTGGTAATGCGTAATCTTTCCATTATCTCAAATGCTGTATGTATTATTGCAAGCTATCAAACCAGAATATTTATGTCCTAATTAAGACTCCTCGGATATATTTAATACTTACATTGTTTGGTTTCAGTGCCAAAAAATAGCACAGAAATATTTTTTTTAGGCTGATATGTATGAATTATTTATTTGAAAGAAGTCATTAGTGTGCCTTATTTCTGCACAGTGTGCCTGTGCCTAAAGTGGATATTTAACGGTGTAACAATACACGAGGGTCTAGTGCATAATGTACTCAGAAGCGCCACGGACTCCGGGTGACAAAAGCATTCCTGTGTTCCTGAGGGCACGCGTTCACCTAACATTCCACCCACCCCCAGCAATACATTAAGCATCCTGGGAAAATGTTGTTATATATTAGATGTAAAAAAAAAGAGCCATCGAGGGCCTGTGCTCGTTCACTCGATGGGTGCGTCGTGGCCAGTGTTGCTTGTCTCGAGCCCTGTCCCTCTCTGAGAGCTTTTTAGCAGGTTTTCACCCGCCGTGCCTTGCTGTAGTAGAGAGCATTTTCAGAAAGCCTCTTGGGCCAATATGGAATTATTTGTATGCATTAAGCACTATGGATGGATCTATTCTGCCTATTTTGACTCGATTTGTTACCCTCCTCGCCGCAGCGATGAATCCATTTCTGGAATTCAGAGTGAGGGATACAGGGAAGATTTTATTAGGCCTTCTAAGTATGCACTGCACCCCTGAATTTGAAATGCACAATCTAGTTAATGAGGCAGATTTGGACGACTAGGTACCCATTCCCATGTAGTCTTCCCAATCCATTGTGCAGTCCAGAAAGTCCAAATCCGTTGATAAAGTGAACTTAATAATATAATGGCTGCTATTTAAGTTTAATTTCTTATTATTTTATTTTATAATTTCTTATTAATATCTTATTATCTTATTTTAACTATTCTAACTGTATTCCATTGACAGATTTTTTTCCCCCTCAAATTTTAAATAAAAAAGATTTTACTAGACCTTCAGTCTTCCAGGTAAAATCTTTGTAGGCAAGGCTTTCAACTTGATTCATTTGTATTCTGGGTGATGGAGGGGTGTCACTGTCATCAGGAGTGACAAACTTTCCCGGGTTGTTGGTTCACTTCTTTCCGCGTGCATTGTTTCAGAGTAGTGTCTGAGAAAACTAATTTGCCACCATTCTATCCCTCAGTGCCTCTCCATTCGGGAGAGCTGTCATGCTGTTTTGCATCTCTGCCCCCCCCCTGCACTGTCATAGCACTCAAGTAGAACAGAGAGTGGTATTTAGGCTGATTACTGTGACCCCGTTGTTTCAGCATCCATTTCTGTTGGTAGATCCAGGGAAATGGGGCTGTGTAATGACTTTTAAGGTTCACTGGTCCTTGTCCTTGAAACATCTCTTTTTCCTAACCACCATATATATATACATATATTATTTGGTTGGCAATTTCTCAGTGGATAAAATGTATAAATAAATAATATATTGAGGGCAGAACCAAGAATAACCGTGGAACCGATGTTTTTACTTGTATTCAACACCAAATACCTGGTGTGGTTTTACACTTTGAATGCAAGGTGAACACGCTGCATATAAATATCCTAGCAGAACATTTTACGGTGTGTTTCATATCTGCCTCTTCCAGGTTGGCTGCAAGGCTGTGATGGTGTTCTTCCAGTATGGAATCATGGCCAGTTACTTCTGGCTCTTGGTGGAAGGCCTTTATCTCCACGCCCTGTTGGCGGTTTCATTCTTCTCTGAGAGGAAGTATTTCTGGGCATACATTCTGATTGGCTGGGGCAAGTATTTTTGTTTTTTCAAAACTTCTTTTTAGCAATTTGCACCATTGTGTTTTGCGAATGCAATATTAGCAGGCAGGCACTGGAACATAGTTGCTTGGCACCCTACTGATTTTTTTTATCAAGCTAATGGTTTGTGGTTATCGCAAATGTTCACAGGAGGCCCAACAGTTTTCATCTCAGCCTGGAGCATTACCAAGGCCTACTTTAATGATGTTGGGTAAGTTAATGCATACAGCATTGCTTTCTTTCTGCCTTAGGAAAATCTTCCCTGAATGCCCCTGGCTGTGCTGCTAAACTCAATTTATACTGTAGAATAGAGTAGAGATTACTTTTTTATATATTAAAATATATGGTTTACGACCTGGGGAAGTGTGTTTATTTTTACTTTATTGAATGTCAAAACAGTGAGTTGTCATAATGCTGTACTTGTATGGGTTTATTATGGAACTAAATCAAGAATTACAAATTTAAAAATCATACATTGGAGCTGCGGTTTGCTATGAAAACAAATTGCACAAAAAAGAGTTACCAAGAAACCTCAAATGTTTCTAAATCATTTTTATTGTTTGACTATGCTAATTTAATTACTTTGAAAGATTCTATTACACACACATTAGTGCTAACACAATTAACCGTTGAATAGAAAATTCCAGTAGTCACTTCCAGTAGTATAGAAGTAATGTCAATGTAAAGAAAATTTGTACATCTACTTGAAGGTCATATAAGAAGCTAAATATAGTCTACACAGAAGGACAACAACGAACTGTATTTTCATCAATAAATTAATTGTACATGTTTTCAATTAAATGCCGAATTGATTTACAAGATGTGAAAACAGGGTCCGAAATACATTTCCAAAATGAAAGATTATTAAAGATTAAAGCTCCTTGGAAGGAGGTATTTAAAAAAATCTTTGTAGCCTCACATGCAATGATGAAATTAATTATGGTCAAGCTCATTCTTTCGAAAGGCCTTGAGAAATTGGTTTAAACAGCCTCAAGAAGTGTGAAATTAAAAAACAGCTCAGTCAATGTTTGGTTTACTGTAGATTTGATAATTTACTATTTGGAGGAAATTAACATCTTCTGTTCTAGATGCTGGGACATCATTGAATCTACTGATCACTTTTGGTGGATCATCAAGACACCAATTTTGGCATCAATACTGGTACGTTCTTCTGGAGTGTTAGAAATCACAGATTCCAATGTCTTATTGTGAAAGGCCTTTGTTGTGTCATTATACATTACAGTTAGTTTTTTTTTACAGAATCATTAAATCAAATATGTACATTTTTAAGTGCAAACACGTTTTACTCCTTTTAGAAAATGTCTCACTGCATCCACTTAGGGAATTGTAGTTATTAATTTATGTCAAGAGTGCGGAGCAGTTGTTAACAGACTAGATTTATGACCAGAGGTTTTTTCGTACTCTGGTTATGAGTGAGTTCAGGTGTGACATTTGGTGTTAGGAGTGGGATACACGAAAATGGTATCCAGCCAGCAGCAAACATGTGCCAGATTATTGTGTCTTGGGTTTACAGGGTGACATCCCAGCATGAGTACTACCGTCACCGTTTGGTTCTCTCTGGGTTTTCTTCAGTTGATAGTTTCAGCTTGTGGAA
>JAOVYW010056664.1:0-23052 GCA_025775045.1 Hiodon tergisus | reverse complement strand
ATATAATGACTATAGTTGGAGGAGAAAGAGATCACTTGGTTTATATGAATGTAAGGCAATTCTGAAAATTTTCTCAAAAGCTGTCCCTGCTTTTATACAGTAGGGGGCAGTATTTCGTAGCAATAAAAGTGTCAAAACACTCAATAAACATGTTGTCTTTATTTTGGATGCACCCTGAGTTTGAGGGAAAACGATTTAAAATCTGATTACAAAGGATAAGGCCTTCTCATTATGTGCAGGTATAAGTGAATTCAAACTAGCCACAGATACCTCAAAGCACTTCGGCAGGCAATTAAAATTACACGATGCAGATGGGATTTAGCATCATACCACACATATGAGCATATTACAAGGAGCACTCCAATGCCTCTTCCAGGAAAATCATGCAGCACCAGTACAAAGACAAACAGCTTACGCCAATGTTCAATTGTCTAAATTCCTGGAACCCCCCTTAATTTTTCTTAATCTCTAAAAGGTGAATTATGAGTAACTTTTCTGCAAAATTACAAAATTCCATCTAGGCTCATATCAGTTTAAAATAATTTGAGCATCTTAACATCTAGAAGCCAGACTGAAAATTTTTTTTCCACATCCCAACTCTGTCCCAACTCTGTCTGTTCATACAGATCATTAATTACATCTGCACAATATTGCTGAGGGGTAGAGTCAACCAAGAATATATAACTGGGGTATATATAACTAAGGGTATCCAGGCACAATATCACCCCCGACAACATCAGACACTGAAACTCCCAGTTCCATTGGTCTGAAGATCTATTACTCCAATTAGAGACGGGGGCACTTAATTAAACCAAAGGGAGACGCTAGAAAACCACAATATTTCCCGGGCCTGACCCCCCAAAAGCATGCCAGTGGTAACAGTGGCAAGAAAAAACACCCTAGGCAGGCAGGAATTAACCTTGAGAGGAACCCGGCTTAAAGGGGGAGCGTACACTACATACAATAGTGTGCAATAGGCTTTTTTTAAACGTAAATTTAGTCTTTGATATTTATGTTTTGTCTTCTGCGCTAGTGTGTAAGTAAAAAAAACTAAACAATTTTAGATTTCCAAACGCTTTTTTTTCCAAAAGCAGACCAAAGTGTTCTGCATTCTCTTAGGTAAACTGTAAACTGCAGTTTTATAAGACAATTGGCAGGT
Source organism: Hiodon tergisus (assembly GCA_025775045.1). Classification (NCBI taxonomy): domain Eukaryota; kingdom Metazoa; phylum Chordata; class Actinopteri; order Hiodontiformes; family Hiodontidae; genus Hiodon; species Hiodon tergisus. Next base: position 21,893 of record JAOVYW010056664.1, on the reverse strand, counting down.
AGATCTTGGAGAACATCTTGGGGAACTTTCCACAGTTCTTCTACAGACTTTGTTTCGCTTGCTACTGTCTGTCCAGGTAATCCCAGACAACCTCGATGATGTTGAGATCAGGGCCCTATGGAGGCAGAACCATCTGTTGCAGAACTCTTTGGTCACACCAAATATTGAATTTATTTTTTGGTTATTTTCATGTAAAAAAAAAAAAAAGTTTTTACTGTTTACTGCCCTTTATAGTTTTTACTTTATATTTAGAAGCTTTTAATTTTATCGTTTTTCAAAGCAACTTCACCTAACAGAATTTTTAACATGTGCCTAAGACTTTTACACAGTAATGTCTGTCAATGGCAGCATACAAAGAGGGTGAGTGCCGGAAAGGACACATGGCCATGAAGGTGGTCCGAACCCATCCTGCCCCACCAAAGGCAGAACCCAGCTAACTAGGGGGGAACCACCAATAATGGTGCAACAACAATTCTCTACCATTCTTTATTTTACTGTTAATATTACAGAACTATTTTTGATTCAAAACTTAATATATCAATTTAAACCCGAAAATAAACAGAAATGGCACTCACAAAATTAACACTCTAGACTTAATATTTGGTAATATTTGCCTGTGGTCAATATGACTGCAATTAAGTGCTTCCCATAGTCGTCGAAGAGCTTCCTGTAAGTCTGTACTGACAGTTTGGCCTACTCTTGTGCAAACTGCTTGATTCAGTTTGCCCAGATTTTAAAGGCGCCTTCTCTCAACTGCTGTTTTTAGATCTCTCCACAAGTTTTCAATGGGATTAAGATCTGGACTCATTTCTGGCCACTTAGGAACAATCCTGCGTTTTGTCTTGAACTATTCCTGGGTGCTTTTTGAAGGGTTGGGTCATTGTCCTGCTGGAAGACTCATGACATTCGATGGAGACACTGGGTCCGAGATTGCACTCCAAAATGCCTTGATAGTCTCCTGATTTCATGATGTGATGTACACATTCAAGTCACCCAGTGCCAGAGGCACCAAAGCAAACCCAAAACATCATTATTTGAGGATTTAATTTTGTTTTTATAAACATAGAGATGGTGTGCTATACCAAAAAGCTCTAATTTGATCTCATCTGTCCACAGGACATCGCCTGATGTTTTGGCAAATTGCAGTCGGGCAAATTGCATGACTATCTTTCAGCAGTGGGGTCCACCTGGGTCTCCTACCATATAATCCCCTTTCTCACCGCCGAGTTGCCGATGGATGGTGCAAGTTGAAACTGTCGTACCCTGTGTCTGAAGCTTGAATCTGAGAAGCAGTTGATCGAGGTGATTTCTCCACCATTTAAAAAATCCTTCGCTGCAATCTCCCATTAAGTTTTTGCTTGTGGCCACATCTAGGGAGCTTGGCTACAGTGGCATGGGCCTTAAACCTCTTGATAACATGACATGCGGGAGAAACAGGATCATCAAAGTCTCTGGAGACGAACTTGTAGCCTTGAGATTTTCCATGCTTGGCGGCAATCTTGTGTCTGACCTCCTCTCCATGCTCATTGCGATACACACTGAGACACAAAACAGGAGAGTGATTCCTTTTCCCAATTCAGACTGGTTGAATGAGTGGTTTTTGTATTTCAGGCACCTGCAACTTACCACAGTTGAGTTCAAGGAATGAGAATCACCTGCTTGAAATCTAATTATTCTTCTTCCAGAAGGTGCTAATAATATTGTCCAAGCCATTTTAGGATTTCTGAGTGGAATAAGTTAAAATTTTGTAAATTATTCAGATTTTTTGTTCAACTGCAAACCAAAAACATACATACGTGGATACCAAAACATTTCTTAATTTGAACAGTTTTCTGGAAGAAATTGTGCATTATTAGAAAACAAACAAACTGCAACTTCCAATATTTTTTGGCCACAACTGTAAGTACATTTGATGGCAGCCTAGGGAGATCATTAAAATTCAGGACATAGCAGCTATGAAATGTGACATACTATTCATGTGTGGTTGACCTTCAAAAAATATTTTTTTTTATGAATCCTGAGACAGTACTAGGTAAAATGTAAATGTAAAATGTGCTGTGTATAAAGTACAAACAAAAATTCTGCTATTAGAAGAAAAACTGGCATACACATGGCAAAGTGCATGTCATTCCGTGAACACTTATATATCCAAAATAAATGGGAGCAATTTAATAATCTTTTATTTACATTTTAGCCTGTGGGCACATATCCGTACTTCCCATGTTGCTTTATACATTTTACATGTACACAAAAGATAATAGTGTTGGATGCTGGGAGGCTCCCTGTTGTTTTTACACTTGTCACCTGGATAATGATGGGTAAGTTACTTTGAATTAATATTTTGTAGAAAATGGCTATAAAGTATCTGTGTATAGATTGATAGGTTATCATTTTAAATAAATATGCTGATCACTGGCCTGGATTGGAATCGTTAAGATGTGTTTTTATAGTTACTAGGGTAGCATTTTTGGCTTCTGTTATAGGTAGCTGGCTGTCAGCAAGAAACTTAAAGTGATCGTCAAGAAGAAAGATAATGTTTGCTTACGTCAATTGAATTGAGTAGTTTGGAAATAGGGAAATAAAAGTTTTGCCTTCAACACTTAACACTTGTCTCTGTAGCAACCGAACCACCAGAGGAAAGCCGGACCTGGCACTAAAATGAACAGACTGACATTAAAATGCATCAGTTCTGGCATTTATGTGGTGACGAGACAACTCAAATGTATGCAGTGAAAGGAAGGACATAAAAAACCATAAGGCGTTATGTTTATTGATGAGAGTGGTTTAACATATCCCTGTAGTCTGGAATCTAATGAGTAATGACTAATGGTCAATAGCAAGATACAGGGTCTCACCTCTCAATGTGAAATTTCTGTGCTAAGAGGCGCCAGTCCTTGACCTTGGCATTGGCAGTGTCAAAGGTAGTGCAGATCTTCTGGCGAATGGAGAAAAGGATTTTGAAGGCTTGAGGTGATCGTACAGTCTGCCTGGTTGAGGATTGGAACCATTTCCTTTTGTTTCTTGGGAGTCATTGCATAGATACCGAAGAACCTGTAGTTACACAGTCAATCAATCAAATGAACACCAATGAAAAGCATTTACAATATTCTATACAGATGAGATGTCCACCCCTCCCCTTCTCAGTTACTGCCACCCCCAAGGAACCAAAATGTCAGGTTTATTGGGATTACTTTCTGACAAATGGATTCTGAGAGAGTGGGAGACTACTGCATGTGTGATGACTCCTGGCTCAGGTTGAATGTTCATAGATACAGTGACAGAATTATGAAATGAATAGGCCTTACTGATCTATTATTGCCACCATTTTGTTTAAAGGCCCTTAGTCTTAAATTTTAAATATGCAACTGTAAATAAGCTGTTGGCTGATGCAGTAGCTCAGCACCTATATTGTGCTAATGGATTGAAGTCAGGGAAAAACAAGACAGAGTGGAAAGAATTTGTCTTGCATTATTCACCTATTTCTGTTAATCTCTTAAAAAGCAAAGAAAAAGAAAGAACCGCATTTATTGGTAAACCCTTAGCCTATCCCAGAGTATGACATTAGGAGCCCCAATGCCATGGATTAATTAGCTAATACACTGGAGGTAAAAGCAACAAACATAAATCAGCCATTGTCTCTTAAATTGTATCTATATCGATTAAAGGCTTTCTGATGTGAAGCTTTCAGGTATTCATCCATCAGTAATGTTTTCTACTAGGAGCATCTCAAACACATGCGGAGAAGACAGGAAATGAACGCATTTGCAGACAGATTCAGGAGTAGGAGATCATCTGCCATTTGAAAATGAACAAAAATAAACCCGAATGTCAACTAAGGATTTCCATTTACAAAACACATGTCAACTCTTTTGCTTGTATCGTAAACCTCAGTCAGGCGTTCGTTTCCACTAATGTCCTTCAGTTCGCCCTTTTTAACATTCCATCTCCCTTGATGAATAAAAACCACCAAAGACCAATCATTCTCCCGTCAGTGGTCTTGAGAGACAGTGTTATTTACAGTCCCTTTAATCTTGACCAACCTCTCCCAGCTAGACTGTGGACGATTACTCATGATTATTGGTATCATAAGAACTATAATTTGCCAAATTATTGATGAACTCATCAATCCATTTCCTATTTGTGTGTGTGTTACGGTAGATCAAAGGTCAGTATGACATGGAGTAACTGAGTGCCGTTGTGGTTTATCTGACTGGCAGGCAATTACATTTTTCAATTGCAACACAAAATCACAATTTATACTGACTTGGCCAGCCTCACAAGTCTCATAACAGCTCAGCATCAACCCTGGGACCGAACGTGGAGACTCAATATATCAAAAAGGTCAGCTGCATATAAAGACAGTAGTCATCATCTAATCCTAATTACTCTGGAAAATCTGTTACCCCGCAGTTCTTGGCACTACATTACATGAATCAAGGCAAAAGTAAACAGCAAACACATGAACAGTCACCATAGCCTAACTGGGATGAATAGGTATTAGTTTAAGAGACGCCACTGTTTCAATAAAACACCTCAACTGCGGTTCTCATGTGAAGTACTGTGTTGTAAAAGTGTTGCTCTTTTGCACTGATGAGTTTTATCCAATGGAAGAATTAAGGTCACCATCTACTAATCAACATAGCTCACTGTCTGGTCTCAATTTCTGGATTCAAACTAGGTTTTTATCTCAGAGAACTGTGCAGATTATAGAAATGTAATTTACTTTCAATAAGTCCCAGGAAGATAAATTGGAAAGAAGTCTTTTTTTGTCAGGTTAGTTTTGTATTGTTATTATTATTTTACTACTATTATTTAGAAGGTACATTGTCTAAGGGGCTAGCCCCAACACTCCCAAATGCAGCTAGCGTCAACCTCTTCACAGTCGCATTGGTGTGGTGCTCACCCACCAGGGGATAGCAGCCAGGCTAGTCCAGCAGAAGGTGAATAACAGGAAGTTGTCTCATCCTCCACTGACATCACGTCCTTTAAAATACAGCAACTGGGCGGTGAGAAAATTGTTATAACAGTAGTCCAAAAATATGAACTAGTTTACTGTTATCCAGCCAGTAAAAACGATATACCTTTTGAAGTGTTCCTTTTCCAGTTCAACTTATTTAATACTGTGTATATACGCTTTATATAAAATTGCTGGTTAAGGTTTATTGCTGCAGATAAATCTTTGTGCCTACCTTGAATGAAAGACAGACTGTAGGTGTAAATGAAAGATTCGAGGATTCTGCCAGCACTTGACTGCTGAACGTCAATGAGATGCAAAACTGGGATCCATAATTTAGAGACCAGTGGCCGCTTCAGTCCAAGTTGTAAGGCCAGTGATTCACTTATAGTTTCCCAATGAGATTCCCATAAGTGATTTTGAATTTTCATCACCATCCTGTTTAGTATTTTGGGGAAATTTAAATTTTTTTGGCGATTTTGGTATGGACAGAGTTTACAACAATACACTGTCACCTATCCTAGGGATGCCTATGCATGCAAAAGCAATGAAAATCAGAGTACATTCTGAGATGTTCTACTGAAAGCATAATGGACATAAGATTCTGACACACTTGACCGCCAATTTGCCAGCACAATGTCACAGATTTATCCTCTGTTCTTTCTGACACTCATTTCACCCTTTTCGCACACTGCTGCAACTACCTCTTTCTGCTGCTGTCATCAAACGCTGTAATTGTTTTTCTCTCTGCACCAGATTCAGCCTGCATCCCGCAGAGCCGACATTGTGCCACCCTTGCACATGTCTCATTCTATGCGGCTATGGATCGATTCCCCTTGCTGGTGTCCTTGGCCCTACCCTTCACCACCGCCTTCCTGCTGACTCTGGCATCAGGATAAAGCTCTATTGGAGCATGTGCAACGAGGACCAAGGATATTTTTTTCACTTTCTATTCATGAGTAGATTTTATATACACATACTCAGGGCTGACAAAAAAAGAATATAAAGCAAAGGAACTGAATTGACCGGTCAATAAACCACCATCTACCACAAGTAAATCTGTGACAATGTGTTTTTTTTTCCAGTTTTTATTTTAAAATTTGATGGGCTGCTAACACTATGACACGTCTGGCTACATGACACGCATGATAAAGGGGGTGTAAAGCCCTGTCAGCCTTGGTAACTGTGAAATATAATAAGTCTGGCAAAACGTCACCTACCACTTGTTTTCCAGCGCTTGTCTCTTGATTCGGATGTTCCAGTTCTCAGCAGTTAACTCCCAGTGGGCTATCGTCAAGGCGACAGGGCAGGATAGGTCAAGGCCTGGAGGACCATATGTGACTTCTGGGCCAAGTAATATTTCACAGCCATCGTCTGCCTGAGCACTAAAACACATGCATCTAAAGTTAAAGACGCTTATGGACATTATTAGCTACTATCACTGTTATAAACATTTTAAAAGAGTGTTAGCCACAATCATGTTAAAGACACACAGCGCCTTAGCTATATTCACTGTAAAAGACAATTAGAAGGAACTTTTGATTTTGAAAAAGTAAATGTAGAAAAAACACTTGGGGTGATATTTTAAAATATTATTATTAAGTGTCTTTTGATTAAGCAATGAAAAGAGATAGACGAAAAGCTTTCCAACAATGTAATGACACATTGAAATGTAAGTTCTGAAATCTGAACAGCAAAGCTATAGGATATGTTGCTGTGGTTAAGCTTTTGCAATCAGACTGCTGCTGGCTCAACTTTTAGCACTGATGCTGTTCTCTTTACTTTAGCAAGGTAGTTAATCTGAATCGCTTTAATACCTGTAAAACTTCAAAATAATAAAAATCTACAACTATGAAAGGTATACAAGAAAATTAATTTAACAATTAACTTAAAAAAAAATGTTTTCATTCTAGTCACATATAATTGCATTGCATAATTGCACTTATATATTTTGCCAATGAATATGAAAATAACAAGATACTGTAGAAACAGTTTTAGATTTTGATTGTGTAGTCAATCAGATGTCTTGATTTTCTTGCCGAATGTGGAAAAATGGCTAATAAGATCAAATTCCAGCTCTGCTGGTAGCAAAAAACCAAAACAAAACACGTCTATGATAACATTCGTTATGTTACATATAGGACAGTAAAGTCATTAATAAGATGGTAAGCTAACCTCAACTGAACAATTAAAAAAGAACCCCTGTCTATGCCTTCCAAATAGATGTGAGCACTGAAGGTTGGAATGCTCATAGTTATTTTCATTTACTATACATGTAGTGTTACATCCCCGTATGTGACACCACTACTGTGTCCGAAACCGCCCCCTATCCACTAAATCGTGCATTATTTCGGGAGTCGGACATTTTGTAGTGGTGTCCGAATTCATTCCCTACATCTTGTTTCCTACATTTGTTCACTCATTCTTACCCACAATGCAATCTGATTTTGAGGGTACATACAATGTACACTTTTAGACCCTATCTCCCATAATCCAACGCGGAGACGGCGACAGAGTGCAAAAATGTTATATTTTTGCGTCGAGTTTGTGAAGAAGAGCCCCCGCGAAAATGTGTGCTCGTGCACTTGTGTTCGTTTCTGTTGGTATCTTTTCATGTGACAACACTGAAGAAATGACACTTTGCTACAATAAGAAGTAGTGAGTGCACAGCTTGTATAACAGTGTAAATTTGCTGTCCCCTCAAAATAACTCAACACACAGCCATAAGTGCTGATCAGATAAAATCAGATAAGATTGAAGAAAGATAAATCAGACCAAGCTCTGAAAAAAGAAAAAGATAACACTCGCTCATTAGCCGAGCATGAAAGAGGGAGGAAGAATTGGAGATACAAGCAACAGCAACAGCTCAAAGAAAATGGGCTGCATCGAGCCAACCAGCTGGGTTACAAGGTCAGGCTCTGAGAAGACAGTCCAACCTTTATCCCAATGTTGAGCTGAAACACGTAGCAACATCGGCAAGGAATTGGATTAGGGAACTGCCTGGCTATACCACAGACTCAATTCCTCAACTGAGGCCAATCAAGACAAAAGTTAGAAGAAAAAAAGCTTATGGTGAGGCAAATATATGGTACATCCACAAACTGCCTGCCTCAAAGCAATTTGACAAATGGTCTAAAGGCCTACAGCATCCACGAGCAGCAGGATCTATGGCCTGTGAACAAATTCATCGCTTACTACGCCTCTACACATTACATCCAGTGAATGGGGTACAGCTCCTAGGCTATGTCCTCTCTAGCGAAGAGCATCAGACACTCTTATCAAGAGTAGAGACGGGCATTGGAAATAACAAACAGGACCTAGTTGGTGGCTGGGTGGCTCTGCATCCTGATTAATGCCACTACTAACCGGGCAGAGATTTGTAAATGTGTACAGAAGCCTTTTGCGTCCCACCTGGACTTTGAAGACAGATTCAGAGCAGTGGTTCTACGTAATACTGGTATGATAGAAATGGATGATGATCTGAACATGATCTAGTGTAGTATAGCAATGGGGCTATACTACACCAGTTTCTTCAGTCTGTTAACAAATAACTACATAATGCATATGTCTCAGTTCATGAACCCTGGTAGGATAAGTCTTACACAGAGACAGTGGACAACCTTGCTTATCTCGGTCCAGACCAAGGCAACAAATCAGTACCAGCTCTCTGGGTGGTACACACTGGAGGCCCAGCTGTGAAGGCTCAGGCTCATGCCACTACTGTGGGAAGCAAGGTAACTGGGAGCGAGACTACTGAAAGAATAATTGGCAAGAAAAACAAGGTTTCTCTCCCAGGGTCGGCTCCCCCCTCAGACTTCTTAGATTCCTCAAAAATAGCTTGCTAAAAACAGTTTGCTAATCTGACAAAGGAACAACAGCAAAGCCTTCTTAGTATTGTGAAGGGAAATTAAATGACCCCTTCTATGGACCCTCATTGCCAAATCTAAGATCTGACATTACTTGATGTGCATGCTACAGTTAACAACTATCCTTTCTATTTTCTTGTCGATACAGGAGTGGAAGTCACTGTGCTTCCAGAAAGACACACACACCAATGCCAAATACATAGGCACAACAAGAATGTCTGTGGTCTGTTAAACATGGCATCTGTGATTCTTACTGGAAATCCGCCATCAGCTACTAGGCAATACCCCATTGGTCAGGATGCCATCGCTCCTACCGAACAGATTGTTGCAGACTTACACACCCTTGATGTGCTGGAGAAAACACACTCAGATTTGAACAGCCCGATGTGGCCAGTAAGGAAACCCAATGGTACATGGCACCTGATGGTTGATTACCGGAAAGCTAACGAAATAATCCACAAATTGACTCCTGTTATGGAAATTATTATGATTGGTTTCTATCTCTTTCTTAATATACATTAATACAATAATATACAGATGAAGTTACTAATATTCTGCTAGATTGTTACTAATTCTGCTAGAAGAATTTCAACGCCTCTGTCAAGGCCTCATTAAATCGTAGACTAGCAGTCTGACCATGAGCGAGCAATGAGAGTCTCAAGATAAGGTGTTCTCTTTGAACTGTTTAGATTTATTTCATTTTGACTACCGCCTGTCTGACGGCCTTGACAATCAATCGAATTCCCTGCCGCTGTGATCAATCTAAACTTGTGGGTTATGACTCCAAGCAACTGGACAAAGTCGGTTAAATGCCGTTTCTCAACCCCTCCTATTGTGGAACCTAATCTTGGTCTCCTCCTTGCAGCCCCTCCAAACGTGGGGCTTAATTTCAGACCCCTCGTTTCATCTCAACCTAAATAATTGACTACATTGCAACCCTGTAGGAATATCAAGTGAATGCAGCTTTGCTCTTATCTAGTCTGATATTCCATTCTTCTGTGGTCCTTATTTGAAGTGCATTAGTCTGGTTACATATGAGATTCATGACTTGTTATTACTTAGAGAATACTCATAGCGTATACTTTGCTTTACTAAATTTCTTTCACAATGTCTACCAACAAAAGCTCTCTGATAAATCCAGCGTCTATGTTGCTACCATCAGATCCATCAGCGCTCCTATCATTCAACTGCATTAAAATGGTCCTGAATCATTTGACTGACACATACACCTCTACATCACCTATGGATAACCCTGACCTTGTCCTTTACACTGACGGCTCCAGCATTGTCGAGGGGGGTGTCCGTAAGGCAGGTTGGGCGGTGACAATAGACTCCGAAGAACCACTGCCACCAGGCACCTCAGTGGAAGAATTGACAGCCCTGAGGAAAGCATGTAAATATGCTGAAGGACGAATGGCAAGGATCTACACCGACTCACGCAATGCCTTTGGAGTGACACATGACTGTGAATGTCATAATATGGGAAAACAGGGGGGTTCAAAATGTCCCTAGGAACACCAGTAAAGAATGGGGCTGAAAATAAAGCACCTGCTAGAAGCATGGAGTTCACATCATAAGTAGCACTGCTCAAAACAATAGCCTCTGCTAAGGCAGAAACAGAAGAAAGTCCTGGAAATGACTTAGCAGATAGAGAAGCTAATGCAGCAGCAGGAATGGAAGCACCACCTGGAGTGCCTCTGCGCCAATACATGGTGGACATGCTACAACACATTACGGCTATGTAAGAACAAGCTCCAAAAGATGAACAATGGGACTAGATAGAAGCAGGGTGTCGACTGGAAATTGAGGGGGTGTGGAAGATAGGTGGGTGGCCCCTCAAGCACTCGTCTCCTTCCTCCTGACTCAAATTCACTCACTAGGACACGTGGGAGTTGACAAGACTGGGGTTTACCTGATAAACTTGACTCAGATCAGGGCACCCACTTTATGGGGACTCTTGGGAATCCAGTGGCAACTCCACTGTCCACATCATCCTCAGTCTTGCGGACTGGTTGGAATGCCAGAACCGAGATCTGAATGAAAGACTGGCAAAAACTGGAAGGTTTCCTGAGGCCCGACGCATTACCTACTGTGCTGTGGAGCATCAATGCAACACCCAACAAAGCAATGGGGCTCAGGCCATTAAATGATTACAAGGAGACCCATGTCATTACCAGGAACACTAGGCCATCAAAAGGCAGACATACACATCATGTCCGACAGCCTCCTAGATTACTCAACTCTGGGCGAATCGTGAACAAGTACGGGAAGCTTGGGGGACATTGCCGGCTTATCCCAGATAAAGACACGTGCAGGTTGATCAGAGGCTGATAAACCTTCATGTCACACTGTAGTCCCGCTATAGTCCCGCTATAACAGATAGAAAAGACTGAATGGTTGTAATGTAATGACCCTGTTATTCTCACTATGTTCTTTGTTTTACAGAAACCTTGGTGTTCTCATTCAAACTAAGGCCATGGGCTTGCTCCTCTGCACAGGATGGGGTCTCTGGAGGGGTCTGTTGATGTTCATCAATGTGGCCACACCTCAGAACAACTAAATCGCCAAGTAATTAATAAACCATTAGGGATATGCTATCCATTGCTGACCACTCAGGCTATAATTGCTTACATATAACATCCAGTCCCTGCAACTGATTTGATGGTTTACACAAAGTTGGGGGGAACCAAGTGTTTCCTCTGCTATCTGATGCTTTCAAAGTATCCACTACTGATATTCCAGAGAATGTAATGGCATACAAACATTGGAAGGAAAACCCACTATTGTCACACCCTGATCTGTTTTCTGCTGGCTCAGTGTTTCTTCCACATGTGTATGTTAATTGGTGTTAAGTAGCTCATTGTTGTCTGTTCATGGTCCTCATATGTACATTAATTTGTGTTCAATTAGCCCCGCATTGTCTGTTTAAGGTTGCACCTGTTCCCTACTTCCTTTTGGTTTGTTCCAAGGTATTTATATCTGGGTCCTCTGTTTGTAAGTTTCCAGTTCGTCTTGTTTAGTCACTTTCCATTCTGAGCCGGATTACAGAGCCTGCCTTGACCCTGAACCTGCCTGCCGTTTTTGTACCTTTGTATTCTGCTCTGAATTACTGACTTCTGCCTACCCTTAACCTGTCGTGTGCCGGTCCCCTAGTTTTAGTAATAAATCTTTGTTACATCTGGGTCTTCTGAGTCCTGATAACTGCTAGGTTTCTAGAGTGGGGTTAAGAGCCCCAATGGTGTAAACGACACGGGGGAAACGAATAATGGTGGGGTCCTCAAACTGTAAGCAATACATAGATTGTATAACTATGAGTGCCTGCATGTTTGGGACAGATAATTATACCCTACATAAATCTAGCCATACTTATTTTCTGAATGTTACAAACCGTTCTTTCTAAATAGCTCACACCCCCTGATGCTCCTCTCTTATTCTATGTGCTTACTGCAGCTTTCAGGATATTTTCTCTGAATGCTGTACTGCTAAGATTCAAAAAGTTCAATGCCCAACTCATGTAGATGGACACCAACAATGTGTGTTGCCCCTAGAGGGCATGCACACTGCATGAGGGGAGACTGTGTGTGTTCTGTGTGTGCTGACTTTCTGTGTTTCCGGCTTACTTCAAAACAATTAACAGTATGTATCTTATCAGTTTTTCAGGGTTTCAGTCTCTAAAGAATCACTCTCTTAAATCTTTGGAGTTTATATTTATATCACGTAGACGGTTCTGATCCCCACGTGTCACTGGCAAAGAAAAAGTGGCGCAATGTAGGACCATGGGTTAAGTTCTGTAATCGGATTACAGACTGGGATTCTCTAGCTGAGAAAAGTTTTGTGCTTGTTTCCCCCTCTACAAGAGTAAAAATGTATGTAGTTTCAACAAAACTTTGTCGGGCAAAGGCCAGGACACCTATTGCGCCCTCAGAACCCCTTGGCCCTCCAAGCACCTAAATTGTCGGCAACCTCAGTAGAACTGAGAGTGGTGCCTAGCCATTTATGTTCTAAAGAAAAATACGATGTGGGTCTCATTCGTAATGTACAGTCATTGGTTGTCACTCCAAATGGATACTTCCATCCCTGTCAATACCCCCTGAAACAGGAAGCAATTGAAGGTATTACGCCTGTATTTGAATACAAGAGTAAAGCAGGAGTTATTCTGAAAACAGGAGTTATTATCCCTTGCCCCAACTCACCATGCCGCACGCCTATATTTCCTGTAAAGAAGGCAGCACTCCAGGAGCCCCCTCCAGGAGATTTGTGCAAGATCTAAAAAAAGTTAATGACACCGTGGACCCTCGTGCACCAGTGGTACCAGATCCATATACTATTTTATCTCAAGTCCCGACGGGCTTAAAATTATTTTCGGTGATAGATTTAGCAAATGCGTTCTTTTCAATCCCTGTACATCCGGATTCTTAGTGGGGGGTTTTTTCCAGTACTTTTAAGGGCCGACAGTATACGTGGACATGCATGCCACTGGGTTAAGGTGAATCACCAGCAGTTTATGCCTCAGCGCTGAGGGATAGTTTAGATAATTTTATTTTTTTAAACCTTTTGATGTCTTAACCTGGACTCCTTAGTGATTAGCAGCTTTTGAGACTCTTAAGACTTAAGTCACGCTTATGTCTCCACCCACACTAGGCCTGCCTGACCCAAACAAGTTATTTACGCAGACACTTGATGAAAAGGATGGTTTCATGTCATCAGTTCTGTTGCAGGAGCACGGGGGAAGACAACGTCAGGTGGCCTATTTTTCTTCAAGGCTTGATGTGGTAGCCAGAGGACTTCCTCTTTGTCTGTGAATGGTGGCTGCGGCTGCAGCTGCTGTTATTTCCTCGCGACCACTGGTTCTGTATCAGGACATACACCTCCCAGTTCCTCATTCTGTTTCTTCTGTCATACTGGAACAAAGTACAAGCCATATTTCATCAGCACGCTTTCTTGAGTTAAAGTAACACACTTCTGGCAGTACCCAACATCACACTGAAAAGATGCAACATCTAAAATCCAGCAACTCTCCTTCCCACCAGTGGAAACAGGGAACCACGCGATCATCTGGGCGCAGTAGCAGAGGACTGTACACCACGACCCGACCTTAAAGAGGTGGCACTCGAAAACAGTGATTGTATCTATTATGTAGATGGGTTGGCTCAAAAAGAATCCTATGGGTCCTCATAGGCTGATTCTCACTAGGGGCTCGTACCCCTCTCCGGCGCACAATAGGATGATAAACTATAGGGATAAACGATTGTGTTAATCTCTCAAAGGCTCTCAGTTCTATCCATAACCAGGTTAAAGAAGTGCTCCCATTTCCAAAGATTGGAAAGCTACATGATATTCAGCCAGGCGACTTGGTGGTGAGTAAGTACTGCTGACGCTGACATTGGAGGGAACCACGCTGGCATTCCAAGTGCTGCTGACAACTAACACCACCATCAAGATAGCTGAGCGTGTTACCTGTATCCACGTCAGCCGGTGGCGAAAGGTCACTTCACTTCCAGAGAACCAGGACACCAAAGACGAGAGCGGAGGCCTAACACCTAACACCCCCAACCCGGCCGGCAGCTCGAGCACCAGAGAATTGGACTCGACACCAGGTAACATATTTAATTTATGTGATTTAATCAAAGGGGGGAACTGTAATGGAAATTCACAATTTAATACATGATAGTAGTGGAATATACCTGTTTTAATGTTGAAAGGCCTTAAAGAAAAGTTCTTGCAAAACTAGAGTATGTGTGTCAGCACAACCTTCCTTGACCTGCACACCCAAGGCGGAAGAGAAAGTGACAGAAAGAGCTTGCCCATGTCCTTGTTTCTCCAATCTGGATGTCAAACAGAAGAGAAGTTACAATATGTAAAGATTCTAGAAAACTTACGAATATGTTTTTCGTACAAAGAAGAGAGGATGTTTTTGGTACGACTAGGAACATCCTGGGAACAAGAATGGGAACCCCAGGGGTGAATTATTTGCTCTGCCTGCAAATAATTCTGAATAAGTATCTGCTGTAACCCTCTCTTGTCTGACTCTTGTCAGTTGGCGTTAAAATCGGTATTCTGGATGAAACATTGTGTCGGACTGTCTTTGGAAGACTCACCACTATTAAGGAGATTTGACTTCAGAATTTCCACAACATGGTGTAAAAGGAAATGTTTTGGGCTTTGTGTTATGGACATGGTTAAACAGTTTTTTGTATTGTTTCCATGAAAGGGAGGTTTGGTTTGAATCATGTTGATAAGTTGGAAAGGCAAACAGTTTGCATTAACAGAGAAAAAACAACCATTCATTGGCGTAGTCTGATTAAATTTTTTTGGCCATTATTTTAACATTTTGATACCTTCACACATTCCAGTTTACCGCGAATTTACAAACACAAAAACTAACAAACAGGGCAAAAGGAATAACCCACTTTGGGGAAAAACATAAAAAGTCATATGCATGGGTCTGAATATAAGAATAATAAGTTACACACTGCAGGCTACACAGCTCGCATAAGAGGTTCAGCGTCGACTGGAGGAGAGACACGTCCCTCACCACAGTACTGCAGGCCTGCACTGGTTAGTGACGAGCCCAGAGAAGCCCCGATTTATCCTAACCAAGCTTGTGATGGAATTTTTAAGACTACAATACTATATCCCAAAGTAATAATACTTTGAGAAATAGCTAGTAAAGTTTGTACTGTTGAATTTTAAAAATCCAATTCATCAATCATTTTCAATTCTAAAGTAATAGAATTACAGAATAATATTTTTCTTTCCATCATCATATTTTAAAATGTGTGTTGTTGGTAAACAAACCCCTCTTCACAGGGTAGTAAAATATTTCAGTCCTTTCAATGAAGCCATCTATTAGGCTTCATCTCATGACCAATAGGGGATTAGTGAGTTTGGGTCTATCTTCCTACATTTTATCGAAGTCGAAATCCAACAATATCTAGCACTCACCTTGCTTGGCCACATCGTTGAGAACACCAGTCACTGAATGTCTATCAAACTGAAGCTAAAACTGTTAAATAAATAGAAATATAGTTGCATGCTACAATGGGCGACAATCTCCTCTAATGGTCAGTAGGGTCGCTGAGAGTATGGATCCACGACCAATGGTTTAAAATGTAAAATTTCCCAAACCATTCTGGAGTAACCCTAATTAGAAAGTGAAATAGAAATTATAATTAGGGAATAGGAATGTAGGGTTTTGGAAATTTCAGCTTGGTTTTGTTTTGGTTCCACTTTATAAAAACCTGGTAACATTAGGAAGATGTACATCATTTTTACGTACAGTGTATGAGTATATGATGATACAGAGGTATATGGCAATGATGAATATAAAAATCATTATGAAACAAAATGGTAAAACTTTAATCCAGTAGATATACAGGTGTCATGTCTTGCACATAAATAAATAAAAAAATAAAAAAAACTATCTATGTATATTGTTTGCAAAGCCCAATAGTCTCAAAATAATTAATAAAAAAATCTAGACATCATCATATGGATAATATAATGAAAAAACAGGATGTCCATCTACCTATTTCTTATTACCGCATTATTTGGGGGTTGCCCTGTCAAAATCACAGCAATTTTGTCAATAAAGTTTTTTTCTCCCGTGATGTATCAGCGAGAAAGAAGTTCAAAGATGGATACAAGGTATGCTAGACTCTTCACTTTTTATTCACTACAAATGTTGTACATGTATCTATACCATCTGTTCCAGATACTATATTTTACTGCTATTAACGATGTATTGGAATCAAAATTATTTTATAAAACAATGTGTTAGTCTTTAGATTGCTCTACCAGATGACTGATCATTCATAATGGCTGCCCCTATTGTTAGCATTTTTCAACAGGCTTCTTCATCACCACAATGTACTTTCTCATTACCGCCATTTTTAACAGTGAATTCCATCTGTTCATCTGGTAATGGGAAGACCCAGAGCCGGGCGGCCCAATATGCCATGCAAGTTGTGTAGGGCCCCGCAAATTGTGCAAGGGCCCCGTCTCCCCCTCGCGAATGGTTTACATGGCTCACGGGTCTGGTAGGAAGGCCCCAGGGAGGTCAGGACCAGCTCTGGGAAGACCTACGGAACCTGGCATAAGAATCTGTCGTATGCGAAGCATCTGTGGAGTACACCTCACTTTAAATTAAGAATCCTGAGAAGAAAATGAGAGGAACTTAGCCAGAGGTACAAGCAATGACTCAAGACATGAATCTAATGAGTCATGAAGCAGAAGTTTGGCATATTTTAATATGCATAAGTGATTAAATGGTGCGATTAAACTATGGTTCTTGGCTAAACCTTTTAATTCATTTGAATGGCTAATTTGATATCACTAAACCATGGGTATAACTAAATTTGTTATAAATTTATAAAAAACTGCTTTCAGTATTCTATTTACATACTCCAGATTTTCCACAGTTTGTTTTTTGCTTTGGAATTGTGTTTGAAGTTATGTATGGCAACCTGAAAACTAGTCAAACTCTTCAGATTCAGCTTTATTGTCATTTATTGTCAAAGTATACAACAAAGGCAACGAAATATGGTTAGCATCTGACCCAGAAACTGCAAAATGTAGTGCAAAGAGTAGTCCAAAAGAAATTTTGTGCCATCAGTAGTGCAGGTGTTAAATTACAAAGTGCAGAATGACAATGATCATATGACAGTATGAATGTTTATATGACAGTATAATTTTTACAATATATTACAAACAGATCCCTAGTGGACAAACATTGAGAGGTGATATGGGGGTGAGGTGCGAGTGCGGAGGGTCTGAGTTCAGCAGGGTAACAGCTGCGGGAAATAAATTGTTCCACAGCCAGCTTTTCCTGCTGTCCAGGCTTCTGTAATGCCTCCCGGATGGGAGGAGGGCAAATAGTTTGTGGTTGGGGTGGAAGGGATCCCTGATGATGCCGCGCGCTCTCCGCAGACACCGCATCTGCTAGATGTCCTCGATGGTGGGGAGCTGGGCACTGATGATGTACTGGCCGGTTTTCACCACCTGTTGCAGGGCCTTCCGTTCTCTACCTCTCTAAGAATGATCACCTGGACCCTCATCAATTCGGCTTCAAAGCAAAACACTCAATAGAAATGCCCCTCCTCTCCTTTAGTGAATCACTACATTCTGTGAGAGCAACTCGTCAACTCAACTCCTCCTCGACCTCATCGCTGAGATTCTCACCCTCACTTACCAGGTTACCACCGGATCAGCTCCTGGCTTGCTCTGCACGCTAATTTAGTCGTACATTCCCGCCAGATCCTTGCAATTCTCCACAGCCAGGCGCCTAGTGGTCCCTCCCTTATGGATTAGAACATCGTCCAGTTGACTTTTCTCGTTACTTGCACCAAAATGGTGGAATGCCCTAAAATGTCAAGATGAAACCTGTGTTGTGCTAAAGTAAACCTGATTAAGTGTCAATAGGTTAGCCAAAGAACAACTCCTTACAAGATCATTGCTGCTTACCACTCTATATGAATTGTACTATTGAATTTGACTAACAGCAGTCTCATTTAAACAGCAATTTTAAATGGATTTATTTTTAGGGACCGTAACGCATAATTTATTATGAGCTCCCATGATATACTTTAAATGACACATTTTACATCAATGAAATTTAATTGATAATATATATTTTTAATAAATTTTTTTAGATAAAACTCAATTTCACATGAAGTAAAAATATGACCTGAGTTTCAAATAGAATTTACTTTTTGAAAGCCTGCAGCACATTGTCTTTAGAAATATTTCATCAGCTAATAATACATTGTCATTTAGGATTTTGGAAAAAAAATTTAATCTATATTTTATGCTCTCTACAGAGGTAATTTTTCTGCCCAACACAAGGAACAGTAAAATTAAACTACTGAGATGTCCCCCCTGGTCATTGGAAGTCAGTTGCTATGAAGACAAACCATTTTTCTCTCCTCTGGCTTTTGCAAAATTACTAAAGGTTATACTCTCAGGGGGGTAGACAAGGGCAGGGAAGTGCAATAACAATGAAAAAAACATAAAAAAGAAAAGTTTATATGAATGTAATTCCTGGGCAGACGAATGCTTCTATTGGTTTGTGTATAGGATATAGCTTTAAACTATTCTTCCTGGTGTTGAAATTACTTAGATTGTGCAGCCAAGTTACTTTAAATGTTGGGATGACAAGCCAAAAGCATTATGCAATTTAGTTCCCATGTATATATTTTAATAAAAATAACAGAAAGACTACCTGCTGCTCAGTATTTTACATAATTTACAGGAGTTATATGACTAGAAATACCAAGCATGTAATGGCAGTAAATATTAAGCACGAGCAACGTGATAAATGGAACTTGCATGCTCCTTTCTCTGCATGCATTTTTTTGCTTAATATTTGATAATGAAATGAAAAAATATTGCATCTTTAAAAATGCAATATTTATGAGCATTACGTTCCTTTCTATGGCCTGCTGAACCTGTCCCAGGATTTGGCCTTAGTGATCAGGGATGCAAAATAACATGAGCTGGCTGGTTGCATATATAAAAATTGGTCGTTTCTCTACCCCAACTTCTGACACAGCAAGATGCTTTGGTTTCTGGATGTCCTGATTACTGGCTGTTTAACTCATCATAGCTTTAATTTGATAATAGGTATTTAGCTGTGAATTAATACAATTCCAAATGAATAGTTTCAGAATTAGGCAACAAAAAGTATTTCATTTTCAAGGCTTAAATCTGAATGAAGAGTCATATAACATGTATCTGAAATATGGGAGAAATTATATTTTATTATGTTTGATAAAACGATTCAGTTATTTTTAGTGGTTACGCTTTGCCAATGCAGCTATATTCATGGATTGGCATTAACTCAATAACGGCTTGTTCACTTATTTCCAGATTATTGCCAATGATATGGATGGTAATTTTTAGACCTCCTGAGTTGCTCAGTCGGTTAAGGTGCTCATCAAAATGCAGAATGTACTGCCATGTTTGTTGATTTTGACTAGGAGAACACAGTGTTGAAGCCAAACTAAGCGCAGCCCACCCAGGCTGGAGTGGGTGAAATTATCAGGACTTCTTTCGGTTTGTCATGCAAACCTTTAAATCCAACCTGTGTAGTTGACATGTGCCCAACAAAAGGCCTAAGTTGCAAAGCAAATTTTTTGCGTGTTTACACAGACATTTCTATAACATGCACCGCCCTCCAAAAAGTGATATCTGTAGATTCTTATTTCAATAAATCTAGCTATCGGCTGTCCAGGATTAAATAGCTGAACATGCATGGTTAAGTTATAAAACAATTGAGGTCATACAAATTTCACACTCTGGAATGAAATCTCACACATATCTCACTGTACATATCACTCACAGAGTCACCTCAGAGTAGAACATTACGGTTACAAATTTAGGTTAAACAATCCTAACAACAACACACACCTTTGGAACTAGCATAAAAAATAGCAACCCACGACTATACAATATTACCAGTGGGACCCATAAGTAGTATAATCCTGCAAACTTGAGAACACTGTCTCAGTGAATGCACAAAAAGGGTTAAATGTGAATAATAATAAAAAATTATATATGCATACTTCACGTTTTTATTGCGTTCTAGTTTCAAAATCTAACAATCATGTCTTATGGCATCCAATGCAATGTTTATCTAAATTTAAACAAATATATTATTTAACATGAAATATCAGACTGGTGAAAGATCTCATTATAAGAAAGAGTTGCTAAATGAATGTTTACCAGTAGACTAGTAGGAAGCAGGCAATGATCCCTCTATAAATGGAAACAAACTTTTAAAGTTTAATACTGGACACTGTGGTATACGAAGAATTGAATCAGACAAGTTAAATTACATCATTCTCATGACCAAGCAGGATGCAGGAATGTTAACCAAGATCTCAATGTAGTATGATCTCATTACTCATACTACAGCTCATGAGTAATAATACCTCTGCCAGCAAATGACTGTAATGTATCACCTTTGTGAGGTGACTTACCCACTAATTTTTTTTATTTTTATCAAAGTTGCTAAATAAATGCAAGGTATTCATAATCAAACACAGCAATCTCTAGCAAGAAAAAATCCCAGGTGTAGCAAGTAAGGCATGTGATTTTAAGATTAGTATGAGCATGAGAGTATGAGATTCATTCTGCATTTTTGGTCAGATTGCTCTGCTGTAATGTCTAAAGGTTTTATAGGCCAGGGACGTGGGTTTCTACTTATGTGTGAAACCTGACTATGTGAAGCTGAGCAGCAGCTGGTGTTGGACCCATGATTCAAATGAGTGATATAAGCAGCAAAAAATTGTTTTCTTTATCATGTCCATAACTATTTAGTTCTGTGTCCAGTGGTCAAAAATGGGTTCTAGGTGATCAGTAACACTAATCGTGTTAGCACCTCTGGGCATGCCCGGTTCGAGGGTGGGAATAAACTATGACCAAGAAGAACATTTTCTGATATACTTCAGTGATTTTAGAACTCTTCTATATTACATTAGGGGCAAACAAAAAAAACTTTGAGAAGTTACCCATGTACTGTCCTCCTTAAGGCGTAACCAAAATTAGACAGCCAGCCAAACTCCATTCACTGATGACATGAGTCAGAAAATAGATTTATTTCTCCAATTTATTGTATACTCAAGTAGCATGTAACATGAATAAGGAGTGAAACTGCAAAATAAAATACAGAAAGCAGTCAAAATATAGCTGGTAAATCGTAAACACATTACGCACATAACACTGCTATCTAAAAAGGCTTTGTAAGAATATTTGTGTACAACAATAGATTACTCGAAAGTACCATCGACAGCAGAAAGTTTGCATTCACGCAACTGGGTAGGCTAACGGAGATCTCCGTCTATGTAGCACATTAATCAACATACTATTCAAAGAAATATAAGAATCGAATATCCATTTATATTGCAAGATATGCACAAAAAATACAATAATACTTACAAGCAATGCTTGCACGGGGCACAAAAACAACGGATAGCTTTAGATCCAATGAAAAAATCATCTGACCGTGCAGCCAACTGTATATTGTAACTGCATAAACACTTCCTACTTCCTGTCTCAATAGAGGAAGAAGCATA
>JAOVYW010056653.1:0-23056 GCA_025775045.1 Hiodon tergisus | reverse complement strand
TGGTAATTCATGCCAATAACACATTTTGACTTGAAAATTAATCAAGGGACTGAGAGGGATGAAACTGCAGACAATGCCTCTCTAGAGACGCCTCTTCTTTTGTGAAAGACAAAACCAGGGATGAATTGCAAAAACAACTGGTACTCCACTCCCTCAGCACCTCTTTCATTCTGGAGGGTAACAAAAAAAATATCTCATGTCTCATATCTCATACTGCTTATTCCTAGCAGAATTTCAGCTGTGGGGAGTTCTTGTGAAAAGAGTTGGAAACTGAGGGATATAAATAAATATTTAAGCAAATGGTGGACTAACCTTTTGGATGAGCAGGCCAGAGAGGCTATCACTAATGTGTGTTCTCAGAAACGAAAACAGCATTTGGCTTCTAACTTGGTTAGGCATGGCTTCATCTCAGCAGGCCTGGGCTAAAATTATCATTAACTCCGGCAAAATTGTCACTATTAGATTAAATTACTACTGTTCAATTACCTAAATATAAATGCAACTCCCTACGGCAGCAAAAAAACATCTAGTCTCTGTCTCCTTTATTAAACAAGGTTGGAAATGTAAGACTGAAGCGCGGATTCCCAGGTTTATTTGTTTAGCAGTATTTGTTTAGGTTGTGGTGAAGCAAGATGGACCAAGGCAAAAACACAGATCCAGATGCATCAATCCTGTGTCCACATGACAGCTGAATATGTCATTTTTTTTCCTACTGTGCACCTCATTACCTGTTCACAGGTACCTGAGTAGTCTTTGACTCTAGTGATGTCTGTGGCTATATTTCCATGAGACGCACCCAAAATAGTATACCTTCAAAGCACTGAGAAAAATAACAATGGAAAAAAAAACCCTCTCCGTTCACCTGTATCACAATCATTTTCAAAACCTCGAAACAAGTCAACAAGAAACAAGTTCAAACTATTGAAGGTATCAACTTAAATTTAAACTTACTCATAGGTTATGTTTGATGCCCTGCAAAATGTCAATTTTGTCAAGTAAGTGTTTTTTTGGTGTGCTCAATATTAATTATTGGCACTAATATTTATTTACACTAAAGAAACACCATAATTAAACACAACAAACATTTTTGATTGTATAGGCCTATTTTTGATTCACATTATTTTGATTATCACATATTATTAAGAAACAAGCACAGGAATTGTAATTTAGACTTTGAAGTCTATTGCATCACACAGACTTGATATCCAAATCTTCCTCATAAACACTTACGTGAATTCTATATCCTTGGCAAGTAAATTATCGTATATGCATACGGGTGCACACAGTTCTATCCTTTTTTGCATGTTAGTATTACTTTGTGGGATATTTGGGCCTTCAAATGCTCAAATTTGAATTTTATACTAATTAAAGCCCAAATACTTAAACCCCCATAGACAAGAAAAAACTTGAAATTTCAGTGAGCTCTATAGTCATTTATTATTTTCTAATAGGAACTTTGATTCAAAGAAATCTGAATAAATACCTGTCATAACTGAAATATTTTATAAAATCCGGTGGACTACGGAATAGTACATAAATTAATGAACAAAGGGAGCAAGTGTGGACCATGATTCCTGGCTTTCAATTATAAATAGCCTAGTCATTACACAGCAACAGAGAGGGTCAACTGATTCGGTGAGACGAAGACCTATATTTTCTGTGTTCTGAAAAAATGTCTTAACACCAGCACATTCATTTGTACTTACATATTTTGCTTGATGATATTTTTATTACCGTTTTATGAGAGGTTACAAAGCTACTACTGTGGCAGGATTGAGGAAAAAAGTGATTAGGGATTAGGGATTAAGACCTAGAAAAATAAAGTTAACATTTTATTTGCATGTAAAGTGATTCTACATCGGGGGCCAAAATATTTTGTGACAAGTTTTCCAAAAGCCAAAAAAAAAAAAAACCCAACACATTTCTTCTACACATCACAGCCTCTATTTAAACTATTTTTCTACCCACATTGGTTCAGGAGATGCTACTTTCTAGATTCAAAGGGTTGATGAGTCCCACTTAATGTACTTCTGATGCCCTACTTTTTGATTTAGAATCGGTACTGTCAAAACAGTGCTGCCACACTGAAATCCTACACAGTTTAAAATAGTAGTGTCGATGGCTGCCTGAAAACTCTAGGATTTCATCCAGAGTTCTAAGAGCGCAATTCAACCACAAATGGTGAAACCTTAAAATAAAACAAACCGTGTGGGTTGGGCAAGGGTTCGAACATCCGCGTTGTGCTGTGTGCTGTGCTTGTGGTGTCCCAGCTGTGATGTGGACAGAGTGCACGTTGGAGAGGCATGGAGGTGAACTGGAGTCAGATCCTCTAGGTCGCTCACGCGAGAATCTCAATGCACCATTATACCAGTGCTGGAGAGTACATTTTATCCTGGAGGTGTGGACTTCCCCGGAATATGAGGAGAGCGGCAGCCTTGGCCTGGTCTTTAGATTATGTTTGTCTTGGAAGTGGAAAAGTATACGTCACATACGCTGAATCTGTTGCCAGCACACACTTTTTCACTTCTAGAAGGTTAGCCGTTGCTTGTCCCTGAAGACAATGGTGCGATGGATCATTAGATATGTTTAAAATAAGCGGCTCATTTGCGTCAAATTTAGATCAGTAGATTGACTTTCCGTCTAATTAATTCTGCTGTGGACAAAACTCACCGTTAAATTGACTACTTATCAAATTTGCAAAAACCTCAATTAGATTCAAAACGAAACAACATGAGCCCATGAGCATGTCAAACATGACTTCTGGTTATTATTTAACCTCTAGGATGTCCCATTATTACCCTTTATTACGTTTTTTTTTATTTGCAGAATGGGACTGACCTGAAAAGAGCACGGTGCCATTGCCCCTGCAGGCCAATAACAAAAACTCAATTATGCGGTGTGCAGATCAAAAAGACTCACAAATTACCAGAATGACCACCCCCCACTCCCCCGCCGTTACTTCCCTTTGCTAGAGTATTATAAAATAAATAACCAGCGTAATTTCAGTACAGGAGCCAACTAAGTAGATACATATTTCGTTAAGACACATTCTGTCCAACTTGCATTCTCTCACAAGCTAGACATTACATAACATTACTTACTGCAATTACCTTCTTATTTATATGAATATATATTTCACGTGAAATCATGCAAGACATTTTTTAAACCTCACTCATACATAAACGCCCAGAGAGGCATGTAAAATGGAAAAGCTGAACTGTGAACCAGTGACTGTAGTTACCCCCAAAAAAAGTTCTCTCTTTTTCTCATGTCCTTTACTGTTTTCTTTCCCCTAGTGTTTTCTGTTTTTCTCGCTGAATGTAACTAGCCAAAAAAGCGTGTGGACCCAACCCCATCTTAATAATAAAATATGGTGTTTAAAATAATACAATAAGATGCTCGCAGCATTGCTCCACGGCTCATTACAGACTCAGCTCCAACAACCACATCATAAAACATGGTCTAATAAGAGTTCTCTCATAGCTGTGCTCCTGTGGGCCCATACAATAAAACTTGACAGGGATTTTAGACTGGAGGTGACTACTTCATGCGGTGCACCGTTCAGAAAGACACAAAAAAGGAAAATTAAAGGATTATAAAATCTTTCCAGACTCACCCTCCGACGGGATGGCTGCAGGCTTTTGTTTTCGGAGCCTAATGCGTTTTCCATCACCAGTGCATCACAATGCACCAACCAACACACAAGTTCTCCTCATTATGACTCAGTTTTTCATGGTAAACAAGTTATGCATGGACGCACGTATGTCTTTCAAAGGGATTCGAGGCCAGAATTGGAAAGGTTTGAACAGGTTTCTATAATGTAAAGGTTATGTCCTCTAACATGGTGTGATGGCTTTTACTTGGTCCGGCCTCAGATTTAAAAAATGAATAAAGGAATAAATTACATGCTTTTGTTCTGGGGATAGAAATCTTGGTTTACACAGTAGCAACACACCTGGTGGCTGCATGAAGACTGCAGCATTAATGTGGGGGAAAAACTTGGGTTTTCAATAGCGAAAAAAAAAAAAAAAATCTATCCCTTTCAAAGTCTTTCAAAGGGGTTGATGCTTAAGAACCAAATTCTTTGTGGTGCAAACATCCAATCCACTCTTTCGGTGTTCTATTTATAAATTAATTTCTCAATATCAACAGAAATTAATATCTGCGTTACACACATTATTTATATATATATATAAAAAAAAAAAAAAAAGATTCATAATATATTATTTTAGGAAGAGCCCTTCTTGATATATCAGAGCAGTTCAGTAGGCTGGTAGCGGCGCCGTTATGTCTAAATGTAGAAGCTGAACTGCGGTTGAGTAGGAGGTGTAAAGATACGGCTGGTGACATGCCTTACCCATATACTGTCCTCCTGTCTGTACTGCTTCCAGGCTCGGCCTGTATCACTGAACAGCAGCTGGTAGCTGGTCACCCAATCTGAGCTGCTGTAACGCCCCTGAGTGGCGATAGCCGTGACCTCCATCCTGTCCCGCAGGTCCACCTGCAGCCACTGGTTTCTGTCCATCTGCTGTGGGGCCCATCCTCCCCCTCCTGATGACGGAAAGAACACAGCCATAATGTTTTGTGTCATTGGGTCTTGGCAATTTCACCGTTTGTCGTTTCATATGAAACAACAATTTTTCTACCTTGTCATAAAACTGGGTGTGACGTTAGAAGTACGCGGCCGTTGGTATTTTGTCACCGTGAACAATTTTAAATAAAAAAAATATTTACATTTAAGGACCGAAAAAGATATTGATGGTACTAAAGCAGGGTTTAGACAATGCCAGCGAGCGATATTTTTTGGGTGGATAAAACTGCCATTTTACTGGTATTTCAAAAGAAAAACAACGGTTTCACTTTTGCAGTTTTAACTCCCACGTCCATATACACTCTCAAAATTCAATTACATTTTTGGCGGGAGGGGGGGACCCCCTATTGAACTCAGTAGCCTCTACACTAACTTCATTGTCATTTTTTAACAACCAAACCACGGCGTTAAAAGTCATCCCGAATAGAGATTAAAAACAGCTGGCCAAGTAATGCTCACTAGTGGCAACAGGACAAAACATAATTTGCAACTTGGTCACACAATTTAAACAGGTTGTGACATCCATAGCACCACATTCTAAAATGAATAGGTTCGTGCTTAGGGCAGCGCGCAGCAATGATTTGCAATCAGCGGCAATGCAATGCAACGCAAAAGACACTGCCAGGCAAACTGTCTTAGTAAATAAGTGATAATTGCAGTTTTCAATTGATCCAAAAAAAGCTCATAGTGAGCAGCTTGACTTCTCCAATCAGTCCATGAGGATAATTCGACCCACATGCCCAGTGTGGTAGATTGTGAAGGCAAATTAACGGATTGTTTGAGGCAGGAAAGGAAGAAATAATGTTTTGAACCTTCCCTAGCCAGCTGTAATGTGTGCTTTATCTCTTTGTTTTCATGGGGATAATTGACAACTAAGTGCTTGGGGATGACAAGAAAATCCTTAGCACGTTGGGCTGTAGGACTATTCACCTGATGACTGATCAAGTTCTTCCAAGCATCATATCACATTTTACATAAAGACCCACCCTCCCCCCCCGAACATATGCATATTGCTAAGGCAAAAAAATAAAAATAATAAAGCACTATCAAACACAACTGTATTAAACCCTGCAAAAATCAGCCTCGTGCCTCGAAAGAACTCCCAGCCAAAAGCATCTGATATTGGTCTACCAGACCAGACTCTTAGCCATTGCAAATTTTTTACAGTATTCACAAATACTGGGTTGAATGAGTTCTTCTGTAAGAATTCATCTGCTGAGACAGGTGCAGGGTGGCATTAACCAGGGAACCAAGTCTCATGGCAGCAGCAGATCTGCCCAAGAGGAGCACTATCTTTGATTCAACGGGCACACGTATACAAAAAGGAATATAATCAAGCGAAACAGACTCTTTAATTTAAGTCTGGCGTTTACATTTGTGTCAACAGAGTGGATCCAATCCAATGTTTGTGTTTAGACCAGATAACCTCTATCCTGAGGGCTTGGGCAGAGAAGAACACTGAAAAAGAAGCTACGCTTGGCTTGAGTGGGTGGGTTTATTGCTTTGCATTTGTGCAGTTGGTGGCTGTTGCAGAATGTGGAACAGTTTAGATAGAAATTAAATCACACTGAAAAGTGATTAGTCAGAGTGGAAAATGTGTCCGTCATACACAGCAATTTTAATGAAATCATAATCACCAGAAGAGCTTTTAAACTCCATGTTAGATTTTATGCCACATTCAGCTAATCCAAATGAGAAGCATCTTTGAAATGTCTATTGATATTTTCAGTAGTGCATATCTAATCGCTTGCTTGTTTCCATCACAATTGGTGGAATTGAATTGGTGGAATTGGAGAATCCTAGAAGGGTTGACATATCTGTGTCTTTTTTTAAAAAACGAAAAAATAAAACAACATGTGTATCTACTACAGTTACCCAACCATCAAAATGAAGGAACAGGGCGCCGGCTGATAGGTTAATTTTTCATCTGCTGTAGAGCAGAGCAAAACAACAGGAGAGCAGACCAGGGCTGAAAATCAAACTTTTCTGCCAGAAAGGGAACATCATTTACAGGAGCCCTCCAGGGAGCAAAAATCGTTCCGTTTGATACGGGCCCAGGCAGCGGATGCTGGTCATGGCTAAAAATAGCCCGGGCCCTAGTTCGGTGAGAGGTAGTGGAGAGATTTGCCGTTTGTCTCAGTTCCCGTGCAATGTTTTGAAAACACACAGATGAATAGGAGGGTTCTATATCGGGTGGGCATTTGAAATTTGACCCGGTTTGAAACAAATATAAGTCAGACTGAAACTTAAACAAGAAACCAAAACAAACTAAAGTAATCTGTCATGTAACATTCACATTTATTCATTAGTTGCACATTAGTTTCCTTCAAACACTCGACGCTCAACACCTATTTAGGTTTGCCTGCTGGCTTCACATTGTTATCTATTCTGCTCTGAACCTGGACCATGAAACACTCATCTTTCAGAAAGACACATACATTCTGCTTTAAAAGCTAAATGCAATTGCACACGAGCTATGGATGATACAAGAGGTGCAGATTGATGCGTCAATACCAATAACCAATAACCAATAACCAATAACCCTTCTTGATGCATCATCGTGTGTGTTACTCACCATCCCTCCTGTTTAGTTTGGAAAAACGAGGGGAGTGACTGTCTGAGAACTGTGATGAGCTCTCAAAGGATGTCTGAGGCAAAGTTGCCACCAATGGGTTGTCACAATTATCTGAAACAAGAAGGAGGAGAAAATGGTTACCGTTAAATATGTAATTCCAGAATTTAACATACTTCAGGACGCCATTTACAGAACGTTTAGTGATTTGAAACAGTGAGTGTCCTTCAAATGGAAACTTTGTATAAATTTACAACTGGAACCGGAACTGTCTGATAATTAACCACATTTTAATTGCATATTATTTTATTTATTTATACCTGTGTATACACACACACACACACACACACAGGCATTATAATATACATAATTTATTTTTTGTATATTTTAGAGTGCTTCTTTGCAAATGCATAAGGTGGAAGAAATCTCATTCAGCCTTGTTCTAAAGCATACTTGATCAAATTAACAATGCTCCATTAACACTGTAACCAGCTTAATTGCCAAAATTAGTCATCATTGAGCTTGTTGACACTTCTTCAACAATTTCTGCCTGTTGGAGGCAAAGAGGTGGATTTCGCCCCTGCGTAAGGGTTTAAATCCTGGCCCATAAGGCATTTTAGAAAATAGAAGCCAATGTTCCAATCTTTCATAGGGATAACACCGACATCACGGCACAGTAATAAAACCCACCTAATCTCACAAGATTTGCGTAGGAGGCGGTAGGGTGACTTGATCTTTTGTGAGTTTAATAATAATAATAACAATAAACCAATAGCAGGAACTAGAATAATAACTGTTTAGGAAAACAGCATTGACATATTTGTTTCTCTTCAAGCAACGATTAGCACACGCGGCTCCATTAATCATTAATCAACTGGAGTAGTCATGGAAAAACGATAAAATGTGAATTATAAAATGGACAGATATTTAAATGTAATTCTAAAGCTGTACGTTTTTTTTATATACTTTGTTTAACACTCAAGCTGGTGCCATGGAAGATTGTGTTAAGGTTCACTTTTAAGTGATCTAGCATGTTATCAACATATTTAACATTTTTTTCTCAAAGACAGATATAAAATGGCCTTTCCACTAATTCATAACTTGAGCATATGGCCTAACCATGTATTTTTTTTCACATCTGAATACAATGCCACTTTCAGACTGACGCAGAATGTCCTCTGTGTCAGGATCTGTTCGAAATTAACCTGTCTGTGGTCAAATGCAGACTATGTTGGGAAATCTGATAACTGCTAGTTAATTATAAGGAAGAAATTTGACTTATAAAGAAGGAATGAGCATCAGAGACAAAGGGGTTTGATAGGACATGCATATGGAATGATTAATTAAATAAAAAAATTGACTTGATTAAATACCAGAGTTAGTGCTTATGAACCCCAGAGTGACCTAAGAAGGCCTCTGATTACAGATCTATCCATCGCTTTTGTCCATTATTATTATTTTAATTATTATTAATAATTGTTTTTTCCTGGCCTGGAGCAGAGGTAGATACAGGGCAGTTGGTAGACAGTGTTCAGAGACAGAGCAGAGCAGAGTCTGGCATGATGGCAGCTCTGGAAAGACGTTCCACCTCTGTTGCTGACCTGGCCACGAGCTCCAATGACTGGATGTGGGCAATGGTTTTCCAGACCGCCACTCTGAAAGGATGCAGACAGGCCTCCCTTCAAGATCATTACTGCTCTATATAGTTTTGATTGATAGCCTGCCTCTCCTGAGGGCACCTATCGGGTGTGTGTGTGTGTGTGTGTGTGATCCCCCCCCCCATTGATTGGATGGGAAAAAATAAATAAAATAAATAAATATAACACCAGGAAGTGTGTCTGCCATCCCCCAAAGACCTCAATCTAATTCACTTGCACTAAGCTGATTATGCAGCCAATTAACCTTTCAAAAGACCCCTGAATGAGCTGAACATCAAAAAGGGTTTCTTTCAATTTTTAAGAATCAATTTTTTGAATGACAATAAAAGGGATTCAGGTCAGGAGGAGGAAGGATGACTGAGATTGAGAGGGGGATAAAAGGTGTTACATAGGGCAAGGGAGGAGAGACCTCATAAAAGCACTGGCAACTGTGTCACATTTAGCATCCATACACTGTTTTTTCTAGGCGTTGAAGCAAACCCCCACTGACCAGGGGCACTAGCACTGATATATTGATATATTGTAGCCTTATATTTTGGTCTAGGAGAACCCTTTAAAAGAACATTACAAATCCCGATTCCTAAAGCTGAATTTGCAGTAGACTGGTAGGAGCCCCAACAGTATGCACTCAACAACAACTTAAAAGACCGCAAAGGAGAGGTCAACCAAGCCTACCATCTTCTAGTATCAGCAGAAAAAGTCAATTAAGCAAGATATGTTCTCAGGGCTAAGCATTAAGAAAAGTAAAGGAAAGATGAGACACTTTTTTTTCTGAGTTTTCCCTCAAACATTTTCTGACAAGTTTTTATCATCTTCAGCACGAAGCATTGTTTCTCCCTTGTCTTTTAAAGCCACAGTCTCTAGTATCGAGTCCAAAATCACATTTAACATGGAAAAAAGTGTAAGGAGTAAAGGATGTATTGACTGGCCATATTAATTGAATTGCTGTGATGCAACCATCCAATCATTTTTGGGCACAACATTGTCAGAGGACAGCCTGACTCCCAGTACATATTATTACGGGACAGTAGTAGTACCGCAGTAACTATTCATTTCATTAAACTAAATGGTAGTACCTGCACCCAACTTTTTGTTTAAAGCTCTTAATTATAATATCGGCCAAAATCCTACCGTGGAGGCCTTACGTGGAATTCCTCTCTTTACCTTGATCTTTGTTTAGCTGATTCTCTTTTATTGTGAAACCCCACAGTTTATTTCCGTTGCCTTTGTTACAGAAACAGCCCCAAAGCTACACAAACATACATCAGAAACCAGGCCGTAACGGGAAAGTTTAAACATTACCTGAATACTTTTTATTTGTAACGATTTTTAAATCACATTTGTGAGATTCGATTTTGTGAGAGTCATTCATATAAAATAAATATAAATTATTTATAGCATTCATTACCATAATTACCATAATTACAAATACAGTCTTCTCTGGGAAAAACAAAAACAAAATCATTGTGAGGGGTATAATTGTACCACTTTGCCTCTCCTAAGTTGTCAGTCAGAGCCAAAGGGAATTATAATTGACACTACTGCTGGTTTTTATGTCTCAAGATCACTGTAAAGAGACAAAAACAAATGTCTCGGACACGTAATCTGTAACACACTCATGTGACTGCGCACACAAACAGCAGCGGCGTAGCTAGGATTCGATTTTTTATCTCTGTATCTTTTCCAAAGGAAGAGTTGAACAAACCTTAAACAGACCTTGTTCACGATTAAGAATTGAGCTGTATGTTAAGTACCAAAACGGACTTTGGCTTGAATGTACTGTAAATGTTATATAAAAGTGAACCACACCAAATAACAGGAACCAAAAGAGTATGGTGACAGGACAACATAAATAAATAAATAAATATATCTTTACAACAGAAAATCTATAAATGAAAACAGGCACAAATATATTTTAATTAGTAAATATAATAGCATATTTCACTTTCTATTATACTAATAGTATTGTATAAAAAAATAGTATGAAACTATACTATTCTATTAATACTCCAATACATTAACTTTTGGCAGATCTGCCATTACGAAGAATTCCCAAATTCAACTGGCATGATAATTTTTCAGATATAATAATATATTTGGTATTGATGTCCCCTTGGTTTGGAGAATCACATTTTCCTGAGATGAAGATGTGAACTGCATTGTTAGCAAGGTACAAAATAAATAAATAAAAATTTTAAAATCAATTTCAATTCCATTACAAGCACAATGGTAGAAACAAAACATGAAGGCTATTGATAAACTGAGTGTTTTCTCCAGCATTTAACATGTTTTGACAGACATCTTCTACCTACATATTAAAATTCAATATAGACAAATTTATAATATGTAGAGAACTATCAGGGACAGATAGTGCTATATTTAATTGTGCTTAGTCAATGTGTCCCTTTTTTGGAAAAAATAAGATCAAGTGCAGAAAGCAAATCAGTTTATCTATCTAATGAATTTAACCACGTTTCCAAAAAACAACAAAAAAATACTAAATCTGGCTACCTATCACAACATTAGCATTTAATATTTCTTGTTGGCAAAAATATATTTGATATTTGTCAGGTATTACAATATTGCATAAATAAAATAAATAAACACATGTATATGGTGTATATTAAAAAACATATATAACAAGTTTTCTAAAACATACTTTTGACTACAATTTAATTTCCACAGGTATCTTAGCATTAACCATTGCATTGTAGTTGCATAATTAGCATTAACCAAACACTGTCAACATACATCTGCATTATAAGTAAGGAGGTCCTGATGAGTCCAAACAATCAACTTAATTACAATTCCCACTTTATCTCAGCATAGTGAATCCCATGCAGTTAATAAATGGCAATGCATGAACATATCCACATCAGCAACACAAACAGCTGTTCATATGTTGCAATGGAATTCAGTAAGACAATTCAACAACAATAATAATATCAGATAGTATCCACCTGGAGTACCCCTCTCCGACAGTTTTATCTTAATGCTGTTATGCATATGGCACGCTGCTGTTTTGAATTGAACGTGCCTAAACTTTGTCATGATGACGGATGCCCGTTCGACTTGAATGTTGCTGTGAATAAGGACGTCAGCTAAATGGAAAATAATAAATGATAATAATCCCCTAGTCAGAAACCTGTTTCATTGGGGGGGGGGGGGGAAGAAGATGACTCAAAATTATGAAAAAAGACATGGGTGATTAAATAAGATCAATAAGGCTTTGAGAGTGATTCCTTCTAATCACTTAGCAAATTGTCTGAGTTAGAGGTCCATGGCAGCTCGGGGCTGCTCGGAAATGATCTCTCACCAATCTCCTAAGTGAATACCCTTCGCCCAACAGTAACTAACAATGAGCGAGGCTGAGAAACCCACACAGCCCCTTTGATTTCAGCGGTTCTGATTGGACCTGAAGCCTCAGCGGACGGTTTTGAAAGAACAGTGAAGCACTCAATGCCATTCCCGTCCTCTGCTTCTCAGTTCCATGATCTGAGCTTTGTGAAAACCAAGACCAACGAAGATGCAGAAACGCAACTGCTGCTCATTTCCTGCCACAACGTCTCGATGTTATTCAGATCTTGACTTTGAGCGAGCCAAGCTAAAACTGTGAATGTATTATTTTTCAACCATTCTTGTGCGTTTCGATCATTTTCAGCCTAAGCTCACATTGTCCCGCAGAAGCAGATGGATTGCAAGGCACCCGGGTCCAGATGAAGCAAAGCGCCCCCAAACCGTGACACTACCACTACCACCACGCTTGGCCGTCGGTGTGATGTTCTTAATGTGGGATGCAGTGCAAGGTATTTGCCAGACATAACAGGACCCATGTCAGCCAAAATTCAATGTAACTGCAATGCAATGTCTATATATTACAGAGAGAGAGAAAGAGAGAGAGAGAGAGAGAGAGAGAGAGAGAGAGAGAGAGACGTATGTATAGTATTTGATTGTGTAAATTGAGATTAGATCACATCCAACATAAAGAAGTGGATTAAATGGACAAGGATCTGAGCCTGCACTCGTCATCTATGCATCCGTCTCAGGATAAGAGCCTTCAGTTATAGCGGGGCTTTCTTTCTTTCCTTTATAAAAAGCGCTATTTAGATTAAATTATGAACTGCTGAAGTGCGCAAAGATTTCACAGGAAATGACATAAACACAATTTCACTATATCTAGAAGCGCAGTCCATTCATTTGTCGGCCAGCCATCAAGGGCAATCAACTAAAAGAAGATATTTAGGCTTTGGATGCTGTCTGCTCCCGGCTGAAACATTTGCAGTTACTAATGTCAAACAATCACGTAAACAACACGAATACTAAAATAACTTCTTAAAACCGCATATTATTCTTAACTAGATGGAATGAGGCAATGAGGAACGCCTACCAGATTAAATCTGACCTGGTTTATCAGCTGTTCATGTCATTTGCTGACAGATGTCCATAGTTAGGACTGGAGAGGATCAAGCTGTTGTTTAAAACCTATACGTAAACATTCACAATATAATGGCCTTCTGCGTCCTTAAAAATGATCAGAACATGACCCCCAATGCCGTTTACTCAGGATTTTATGTCTGGAGAAATTCATACGGTGGCCCTGAAGTGCAAAAGGCAAATTTGAAAACATTAAACATTTTTAGCAATAAAAAACCAAAAACAAATAGGAAAGCAAAATAGAAAATGAGAAAATCTGATGAACAATTGGTAAACAAAAACGTTACACCTTTTATTTATTATTATTTTAGTAGAAATGGGCAAAGGCTAATCACATATCAGAACAACAACATGGCAATCACAGCTGCGGAAGCGGCAGAAGAACTTGGAAACTAACTGCAGTTTTGTTTGAAATTTAATAATTCCTGGCATTTTTCTCTCGTTTCACTAATGCAAAGAATAATATAAGCAAAAGTGGGACAAACATAGCCTAGAAAATATAGCCTATCTATCTATAATAAACAACGGTGTTATATTAACATTTGCTGAGACTAATATGACTGATTGAATGTCAGTGTTTCTGATTTGTTAGGAAAATTAGGCCCAATGGTAAATTAACATTTAAAAAAAATTTAATATCAAAAGATAAACAGCACTTTGACATTTGCGACAGAAATGTAAAATATTTTTTTTTGCCAAATGCATTGCCAAATGCACTGCCCAATGCAAGTAAAATTCAACCTTGGTGAGCGAAACCCTTACTTCGAGTTGTTTCCAGTTAAAATCACAGGGCTAAAAGTTGGGATATTCAGACATAAACACAAGCCATTCGTGCCATAAACGCATGTTTGGCAACATTCTGGGAAAGTCACCAATAAAAGCGTAGGTTTTTATCACGTGATCGCTCCACAACGGGTACTATAATAATAACACAGGCAGTGAATTGTTGGTTCCACTTAGAGAAAATCAACATTAGAAGCCAATTGTAGCCACACATTTGCCGTTATAGGACTTCTTTTGGAGGCAAGGAATGCAGGGCAGACATATGAATGCAGGCTTTTAGAGTAACTCATATATCTGTCAAGGACAGAGACCGGGTAGCTAATCTATTTACTGGATTCACGACTGTATCAGAAGATGGCATCGCCTTCTGTGAATCAACTGCAAAACAAGGACTTGCCCTCAGAGTTGATGCTGATGCAGTGGTTATATGGAAATGTTCCAAACATAGTTTTTTTTTCTTATGCAATAAATCGTACTTTAAATAAAAATAAATAAATAAAAAGATTGGCAATATACACAAGCTGAATCCTTATTTATAAAATTTTTTCATGGGCATCAGTTTTAGAGTACAGATAAACCAATGATAGTGAAAGAGTCTCCACAGGAAAATTAGTCTCACTTAAATTATCTTATTGATGTTATAGAAGCCAATTGAAATGATATTGACGGTCTGTTATTTTTTAGCAGTCTGACTGTATACATGTTTAAGTGATGTCAAGTTGATCAGGCTAACTTTGGGATGATCTTTTTGTGTGATTAGGCTAGATATTGCTCCAAATTCCTGAAAAACCCCTGCTGTAAACATAAGTAACTGATGTCTGAAATTAAACTGCATTGCAGATCTGGTTCCAGGGACTGCGTATTAAGGAGCAGAAGAAGAGAAACGACTTGCTTTTTCAGAGCTAGTTGAGGATGTATCATGAGGAGAGAAAAAAAAATATTGAGACTTACTGGAGTATAAAGTTATATCCAGATGGTACGAATGTTGTGGCTATTCCAAGGAAGCAATTTCATAATATATGCATGCAATATAAATGCATTGACGTTTCCACTTGCTTGAAATGAGATTTAGAATGAGGTTGGTAATAGAGTTAAATATGTATAATACACAACTCATTAAAAAAATGTTTATATGTAAATTCCATATCATCACTGGCCTTCCTTCTGCCGCCCACCTCTTTGAATACTGACGCTGTTTTTTTCTCTGCTTCAGATTTCACGCGCTAACACTGTGCTGGCTGGCTCCCTATCCCGGCTCATATCTAATCGAACAACCCCGTCCTTATTGAGGAGCATGAGGAGGTTACGCCTGGGCTTCCCCTCTGATTCCCTCTTTTATAATTTGGTATTTTGCTTTCCAAATTATTATTATTATTCCTCCATTATTTTTTTAATTGGTTATTTTGTTTGTTCTATTTGGTTACGTGTAATTCAAACAAGTGGTGTTTTGCTCTTCAGGGCAATAGCAGATTCGTACATTCTTCTTTTTCACGCTCTTTCTCATATTTTCTTTCTCAGCAGGTGATTATCAATAGGAAATGTAATTAATCATATTGACTTTCCAATTCTACAATATAGCGAAATGCTCTCCAGTTGAACATGAGATGACCCATAAATAACACACGACGACATATAGCAGTACAGGCGTAGAGATGTAGAAGGTTTACGTGGCAGGTTTTACTTCAAAATACAAATCCTGGAGGTGACAGCACCAGAATCCCCCTCACTGAGCATTATAAGAGGTGACATATTTGCTAGTAAAGCTGAACAGTTCTGCTAGGTTCCTCCTTGCTGTGGGATAATTGAAAATCCCCCCAGTTCCTAAGAGCTGTGGATACTGGCAACATCACACTGAGTACCAGAGCCAGTTCAACAGGCAGCACATGTCACAACCTTGTCTCATCCCTGCGGTTGTTACGGTCACTGGGATAATCCAGGTGTTGAAAAGATCCCTCAGTAGGAAATTGTAGCCCAACGTTACAAAACAAACCCTCAACATGCAATATTCATATCACCCCTCCTCTTCATTTTCAAATGCAGTCCATCACTGACCACCTGGCTGCTCTCCAGGCACCTTGAGCAGATGACATACTGCATGCTTGGAGTTGACAAGTTGGTCAGTTTTCCACAGCCTACCCACACTGTTAAAGCTATATATATATATACAGAGTGAAATAATCTATAATCAACCATATATTTACAAAAATATATATTGTAGAGTTCAAGGGCTATTAACAGTGAGAGCAATAATCAAAACAAAATTGACAAAATTAAATATTCTAAGTTCCAAATTTCTCTCCAGCAGGAAAACAAACAAACAAAAAATAAATAAATTTTTGAGCACAGACTTGAGTGCTTTATTTTAGAAAACGGTAGCCACATCTATGTGAATAATTTCTTTTGAGTAATCTCTCTCGTACCAATCCAACCATTCATCAATGGTCATAACACAGAAAGTATCTAAATCCACCTAACAAACATTGTTATAGGCTATAATAAGCCAAGAATCTAGCCACAAAATTGGCATCTGTGTTAACGCACTGGTATTATTTACAAAGGGCAGGTTAACAGATAACAGCATTATACCACGAATATGAATCACGGCTCGAACGCTTATGGACCAATCATCAGACAGGGCCGACTGATACTGTTGTGCACCGCACTGCAATCTGATTAATTGTTTCTAATATGATGTGCAGAAATGGAGCAAAACTCATCTATAGAAACATGGCATAGATCGCATGGGGATTACAGTCTGTGTGAAATATAATGGAGAGCAGCTTTCTTTATCTCACCCCTAACACATACAGTAATAACTCCAGCCACGTCCTTTGAGCCGGACACTGTCAACGCGTTAATGACTGCTGCTTGTATTTCTGTTCTGTGCGTCAGTGTGTGCTGCGCAAATCTGCCCGTGCTCTGTAACAAAGCTAGGCGGAACAACAGATGCAGAAGGTCCCAATATTTTGTCAGTTCTTTTTTAAATTAAAGTTATTGTGTAAATGATTAAAGTGGAGGGAGGATAGTGATTAAATGTTTTTTTTTTTTTAAGAAAATGAAAACGATTGAATAGGCTAGCTTTTAATGAAGTAAGCAGTGGCTTGCTTGAGGGTGTCCAGTTTGGAATATACCGATTTTTCGGTCTCCTTTTGCTAAATGGAAAGCTTCACTTTAAGGCTTGGACAAAACAAACATCTTTTCATGAGACTGATCATATATATTTCCATTAATTTTTTGCATTGTTTTAATGTGCTGACAAAGACAGCCGTTATGTGACAGCAGCGCATGGATCAAACAAATAAAACAAAATCGCAATGATGATGCAAGGACCTTCCCTTCATCTCATCTAGAAATATGATGAGTCATGCCAAAAGTGTATTTGAGGTTATATGCCAAACACAGCCGCATCTGGCTAACCTTACAGCTGTACAGAAATAAGCAGTACAAGGGGGACTGAAAGAGACGGGTTGGCCTGTGGCCTTGGTAGAATCAATAAAACAAACATTATCAAGCACAGATTAAGGAGCCACCATTCAGTCCTCGGTGAAACGTTGCTCGTCAATCAGCTGTCATTATACATCGATTTATTAAAGTTGGCATGCTTTGTTGTTGACATCATAGGAATCATTGCCGTCTTAATCAGCATTGTGTTTAACACGATTTGGAGCAATAATGGCCCCACACTCTGACATTGTGATAGCCATGCCAGTGAGTGTCCTGGATTAATTAAAAACAATAGGTTGCACTGCAGTATGAATGCGTTGCTGCATTG
Source organism: Hiodon tergisus (assembly GCA_025775045.1). Lineage (NCBI taxonomy): Eukaryota > Metazoa > Chordata > Actinopteri > Hiodontiformes > Hiodontidae > Hiodon > Hiodon tergisus. The sequence continues at coordinate 5,246 of JAOVYW010056653.1, read as the reverse complement.
CATTTTAATTGAGCTCTTTATTGATTACTGTCAAGCAGCCTGTTTTTAACAGGAGAAAACAGTTTGTTTGTTTTCTTCTTAATGATTGTATTTTGAGCTATTTTCCCCACATAAATTATCTCAACACATTACTTTGTCCCGCAATCACTGTAACATAAAAAAAACCCCAACGCTCCTACTGTAAAATTTGTAATGTGGCTATGGCTTGCAATGTAAAGCTGGCAGACAGACACTGAGGCATCCAGTTACTGTTAAATTGAACCTTAAAAGTGACCTAAGAAACCTAAGAGCATAGCATTCCAGTATCTCTGAAACAGCCACCCTCCTGTGCTCTTGACACACAAACAACTCGGTTTACCGAGAATTGTGCGACACCATCCAGACAGAAGCAGTCCTTTGGGGAAAAACTGCTTCTTGATGAGAGTGTCTAAAGGAGAATTACAGCTATCGTGAAAACTAACAGGCGGGCCACAAGTGTATACACTTTTGTGTGGCGCACAAAACTCGTAGGTCCATGTCAGACTATTGTAGCAGACGACCACACCAGGTTCCATCCCTAACAGTCAAGTGAACTCCTGGGAAATGACGTAATAGTAGAAAGACATAGGATAAAAATGAATCAATCAAGTTCTGTAACGAATTTGTTTTAAAGCTTTAGGGCACAGAATCTAGAGCTGACTTGGGCATGATTCAAAGCCTGCTTTCTTGCATTCTGAACAGAGGCAACTGCTGTCATGATTATGGTTGATACCTCATGACCTCAAAAATAAGGAACATGGCCTCTAACGCAACGCAATGACACGAAATGAATGCCTTCCCCTCGTCTTTTTTTTTTACTCTCCTCCGAAACCATTTTAAGTATTTCTAAATATTTAAAATATTTTGACAAATGAAAGCATCATAGGCATCATAAGTTTTCGATTGGCCAAAAACATTTATTGTACTGTATATAGACCCCAGAATAATTCCAGGCCACTTCTGTAATTCTTGGTAACTCAAGCAGTTTACAATTTAGCAGACGCTTTTATCCAAAGTAAGTTACACGGCTCACGATTTCTACATTCATCACTTGTACAGCTGGATATTTAGTGAAGCAATTCAGGTTGAGTACCTTGCTCAAGGATACAACAGCTGGAGTGGGGCTTGTACCAGCAACCTTTCAGTTAAGAGCCTGTCACCTGAACCACTATTCCACCAGCTGCCCATGTTTTGTAACGTCTGGGTTTCACAGTCATTCCATACAATCAAATATGGGCAATTATAAGTTCCCTTTAAAATGTGTGTTCTTAAAAAAAAAAGAAGCATACTACCAAGCTAGTAAACATTTAAATTCAGTAGTGCCTAATCAACGTGGTGTGGTTCCCAATGAAGTTTTTGCCAACAGTAAATAGAATTGAATGCCAGAAAGAATTTGCCACATAAAGCTAAAGATAAATACAAATAGTTTAGAACATTAGTCTATTATAGAAACATTTTCTGTGCCATTCATTTTCAAAACACTCTCTGTACTGTTAAAATTTCAAATTGTGCGACTGAACTGCTGTGACATAATAAGAAAGTACCCTAGGTTTTTAAAAACCTCTTGCACAAATTTTTTGATGGAAACAACAAGAAATAGGCTAACAAAGAAACCACTCCTTTTAAAATATTTACCTGGCAATTATCCTTAAAACTATTCTTATTCTCTGTTGTTGTCATTTCTCATGAATCATACTGTCCTCATCATCTCAAAGGACTCATTCTCAGTGAAGTTGTATTTTAGTTCAGTTGCCGTGCATCATGGGCCCAAGACCTCCATCGGAAAACAAAAATACTTTAAAAAAACCCACTTCTAAAGTAAACTGGAACTAATCAAGCAAGAAGAAGCAGTCTTTTTTTTGCCCCTTAAATGAGAAATTAGTAAAACTGAGTAATAATAATAATAATAATAATAATAATAATAATAATAATAATAATAATTTAGAGACGCTGTCAAACCCCAGTATTGAATTAGATAATAAAAATCTAAGATTAAAATGTTAGCTTGTTCACAATGGCTAAACACTCGGCTATTACCAATTAAAATATGCTATGCTAGTTTTAGTTGTTTAGCACATTTTTAAACTTTCTTTGGCGTGGCTTACGTTTTTCCTGTAGGGTTATTTTATTTATTTATTTATTTTGCACAAATGCTAACTACATAAAATCTTTAGATGGAACGTAGCATAATGGCCAATAATCTACTGAAGGTCAAAAACAACAAGCACAAAATGTCAAACAGGCCAAAACAGTATCCAGAACTGGACCTTTTGAAAACCTACTTTCATCTAAATATCAGTTCCGAAAAAACAAACTGCAGTTATTTCATCTGTTTGACTGGAACTTTGGCTGTTACCTAAATAAATGACAAGTTTCTGGATTTGAATTATAGGGCTGCTTTTCAAAGGTAGATTTTAGAAAACACATTCCAAAAACACATACAAGCGCTGTATCTACCAAAACACCGTCTGTGCCTATTACAGCCATTTCACTAACCACTGATGAATACTTAATCTTAGAAGAACAGCTTTTTCTCTAATCACTTCCGACTTAAGGTAAACTAGTGTTTCCAAGGGAGACATTTTTACTCCAGCCCTCTATGTTCTATTACAGCAATTCATGGACAACGTTTAATGATTTAACGTCCCTTTATCTCCGTTTACGACTTCAATTAAAGACATATATAAAGACAAAAATCGTTTTTCTTCTCAGGTTATAGTTTCTAATAAATATGAATTTTTTTTATTTTATTTAATTAAATAAACAAAAAAAAACCTTTAAAGCACTGCTAGAGTATTGTCCGGTTTTTGTCTCGATCAGCTGAATCATTTCCAGTAGTCCTTTTGCCAGTGAAACCAGGGCTGAATACAATGTGTCAGATTGCTATTTAAAGCTTGCATTGTATTCCACATGGATAACACTTGGTTGGAAATAAAGGGCTTGCCTTGGTGCCATTTTCATTAGGTGTGGAAACACTTGCTTTTCCGTTGTTTCTCCAATAACCCTGAGGGGATCAGTATCTCAGAAAACGGTAGTACCCAGACATTTTTTCCAGACATTATATATATTTTTTGTGGACTTTTTTTGTGGTAATTATATACACCTTCTGTTGCGTATATATCCTGAATAACGGACAATTTATCTTTATCTTGAAGCTAGTCACTGAAGTTAATTATCTAATTGATAGCGTTAAATCAATTGTTGCCTTTCACTAAATGATTCATTGTATTCATGTAATTAGTGACTTAAGTACGCACTAGACACCATTCCCTTACCAATGTAAAATAAATAAATAAATAATGTTTTAATCCTCTACAGCCATGATGAGATATAGCCAAAGATCATTCTATGGCTCTTTTGTCTGAAAGGCAAGATATCAGTTTTAGATGCTGGTAATTGTACACTAAAAGCATTAATGGAAAAACAGAACTGCACTGACAGGGATATTTTTTGGCTTATTCTACTTATCATGCACTTAGATTTCTGACAGGCATTTCTGATGACTTCACAGCACTTTAAAAATAAAATGTATACATAAAATCACATCCACAGAAATATTTCAGATACCATGAGAAACTGGAGATGAAGAGATAAAAACAGACATACATTGGTCTGCTGTAACTCTTCAAATTTAAATGTTGCATTTAGTTAGTAATGTTATCACTGGAAAAAAATAAATGACCAATTGTAGTTCAATTTTGTCTCCCCCTTTAGGACCATAGCCACTTTTATTGTTTTTTTTTTGCCCTGGAGACCGGTAGCCTGTGGCCGTTATGTGAGGACGTAAAAAGTGTGAGTAGAGAGTGGACCCATTGTTCTCTGGGGAACGTTGAGCGGGATCGGGGGTTGGGACAGCATGCTGATACAGCAGCTGAGCTAGGCTTGAGCGCTTTAAAGAGCATTCCAGGTTTTCCTGTGCCGCCTGATGTTGTCGTTCCTGCACCTGGGCGAGCTGCCGGTCTCCATGGCTGTCTAAAGAGATGATGGTCAATTGTGGCATGCCAAGTCCAGTCCAAGAGTGATCAGACAGATTTTATTCAGAAACAAAATACTAAGAAACACATATGAAACATTAATCAAATTACCCATTCTGGAACAAGGACTTGAAAAATATCAGTCTTGGACTTAACTAAGTAAGCAACAAAGAGAATACATTTCTTACAATACCACCAAACGAAAAATGAAAATTTTCCGCCTCCTCACAGAAAGGTAATGCAACACAAACAAACTTTTTAGTCCTAGGCAAAAAAAAAAAACCCTCTCCTTTCCAACAACCTGCACTATCAGTATACAAGTATTCAATTGTATGACCTGAGTATATACTGAGTATGATCTCATTAAGAGGAATCGGAATCACACTTAGGTGCGTCAAACTGGCCCTAGATGAGGGCGTGTCGACAGACTGCCAGTCAGATCCAACTGTCCCTGCATGCCACAATTATATTCACTATATAGTATATGACCTGGGAAAATTAGTTGGAAACTCCAGGGGAAAAAAAAGGGAACACCAGAATAAAAAATGAAAACATATTGAAAACCTTGCGAATGGGGGATACTTTATTTGAAGGGCAGTGTAGACCGTCGAGCACAGAGCATAACGCAGAGCCCCAGGGTAAACTAAGCTTGTTACTGTGTTCACTGAAAAAGTGCTCTGTGCTCCTACTCTTTCCAAAGCGCATTTCTTCATGCCCCAAAGGGGCATCTCATCACCAGCATTATCTGTGAACTTGCTGAAGAAATGATCGTGATGGTCATGATAGCGACCAGATAATAATACCATTTATTTAAGGTGTGTGCCAGCTGTCACTGAAAATTTTCCATTTATGCTTCCAAACTGTTTATGATGATGGTGACAATAATAATAATAATAATAATAATAATAATAATAATAATAATAATAATAATAATAATAATAATAATTACAATGGCCAGTAATATCAGGAATTAATTCTTCTAAATCTTATCTAAAATCAAATGCAACCCACACAGTCACCTCTCTCTCTCTCTCTCTCTCTCTCTCTCTCTCTCTCTCTCTCTCTCTCTCTCTCTCACTCTCTCTCTCTCTCTCTCTCTCTTGCTGTCGGTGCAATGACAACCTCCAGGTTAGATCTTTGTGATAGCTCTGCTGCTTTGATACTGTAGTTCACAGGATTTATTTATTTATTCATTTATTTTATATATATCTGTCTAACACTACTGCTGATAAGGATATATGTGTATATCCTATA
>JAOVYW010056623.1:9960-23062 GCA_025775045.1 Hiodon tergisus | reverse complement strand
CTAGGTGAGCGTTAGCTGAGGATGAGGGGAGGTGAGTGTGATGTGAGGTGAGGGTTAAATGAGGGTAAAGTGTCCCTAATCAGGTTTCCAGTGACCAGACTGACTTGATCCCCATCCATTCCCTTTCCATGCCTGCCTGCACGGAGAGAGAACCATACAGGGAATGTTTTCCGCCAGGAGGGCTGTAAGAAATAGATACATTGAGACTACCGCAATACCAAATTTCAAAAATGGTTCTGAGCTTCATTAATTATGTATTCGGTTATACAGAAAAGCAGAATGTATCGGAGCGGCCTGCGTTTGCTTAATGAAAATTGCACGTTTGCATCCTAAGGCTGGTACCAAATCAAAACTTTGACAACCTGCTAATCGCATTAGATAAAATGTCTGTTTTTCTAAAAATCTTACTTCAACTACTCATTAAAAAATATAACTCCATTAAACACAGTTATGTAAAGTGCAATTAGCAGGTCTTCAATGCTTTGATTTGGCCCCGGCCCCAGTCTCTACATATCTCTGTGAGTTCACGGCAGCCCCCCTATCTGCAGACAAGCACACCGGGAGGTTTCAGGAGTAAAAGGTTAAGATGGAAGGCACACAAGCACAGTGGCCCGGATTCTGGCAGGGGGGGGGCGGTGTGGAACAGTTGGGCTCGTGAAGAAAAAGGAAAACATCCATCCGAGCCCATATGCAAAAGGACGCTTTAAGAAGGCAGGAACAAAATTAAGCAACGCCTAAAATTTTGTGAAGCATGTGACAGACGGGCACCTTGACCTCTTCATAGACTTCAGACAGATTAGAATTCAGAGACGGCGCAGATGTTCAATGAATGCATCGCATATGTAAGTAAAAACTAGATGTCCTCAATGAGAAATATGGAGAAATGTGACATAATAAACGCAAACTAGCTTACTTATGTGTGTTATGTGTGCTCTATGCTGGAGTGATAGATATTATTTTTTGCCTTCACATAATCACATATAACCAGCGAGCATGCTAAACCAATACATGCAGTGGTTATTATTTCTATTCAGAGCCCAGATAGATTTTTTAATTTATAAAAAGCATATTTAATGATTAAATTATTCCATTTAATGTCGTTATAATATGCAAATTGCGTTTACTTCACTTGCACTGTTGGACTTACAGTCAAGAGAGTCAAACTTTATTGAAGGAATGTACTCTTAACTCGCGTGTTCAGACATGCGTCCATGCCCGTGTTACTGAACCTTGTTTTATAGTTTTAATAAAACTCAGACCTGACAGAAAGAGAAACTCTTTAGTCATTCAATTTCCTTTATCCAGAGGATTAAGGGATGCAGGTGAAAAGTTCAGCAGCACAATCGAAAAATGCTACTTCACTTAAGAGGGCGAAATATGTTGCATTCAGTTTCAGAATTATTAAGTATTTAAATACCCCACAGCTAATGGTATAGTTAAAATGAATCGGTGCAGCAGAGTTCTGACTTAATTCAATGCGCAAACGGGTTGGCAGCAGTCCGTGTATGCGGTAATATGCATGGTATATGTACATTTTGTTATGTGGCTCAGCTGTGGGAAGTCTTCAAGTTATTTTCAAGTACGGCCAGATGCAGGTTATAAGACCTTATCCCCTGCAGTCCTTCCAAGTCTTCAACCCGATTTTCTCATTTTGTGGGATTTTGGAGACCTTAGCCCCCGGGATGGCGATTGGGGAAGAGATTGAGACAAACTGGTCCCGCAACACTGCAGAACGTGGGTGTTGCAAAACGTGGGATGGGAGTTCATAAGCAGTTTACTACGCGTGCAGACTGACAAAGCAATACTTGTGTGCTTTTCCGGACTTTATGCAGGTTTCTAGGAAGAGCTGGCTGTGGATGATTTTAACCTGGCATCCTCGTTATAGATGACCCACCTGGGCTTCTATTTGGGGCCTTTTGCTTGCGCCTGGGAGGAGAGCACTTACCTCTGCCACCTTTAAACGCAGCATTTTGTTTTGAATTTTCACCTTGTGGTTTATTTTATTTGCATGCTGTTGTAGATTAGGTTAGCTCAGAGTAGGGTTCATATGACCATTTTATGCTGTTGTAGTGTTGTAGATAGTAGGATCTATATGACCAACTATATATGCAACTTGGTTCGAGGCGCTGTTAATGTTTTATGTTTGTTCAGGTTGGACCTCCTGAAATTTGGGATAAAACATCAAGGGACAGGAAGTGACCAGTCTGGGAGGTGACCACAGGACAGGATGACATCCATTAGTGAGAGAAAATTCAACCGTTTTCTCTTTTAAAGCTAACAGCAGCTATGGAGAAGCACAGGACGGCCCAACACGAGTTTGTCTGGTTCAACCATTCATTACATTTTGCAGTATCATAGTGGTTGTTGAACTAAACTAAACTCTAAGAAGTATTTTCAGTAACTTTTTTCCCCTACTGGGACCTTTTTTTGCAAAAAAAAATTTTTCATAAAGATAAAGAAGGACATCATGTTTTCTTTTTCTGCATCATACCTGCCTAATTCTCACTTGAAACCTTTTTTTGTGTTAACATCGGAAAACTGCTGAATTTGGATTCTGCCTGCCTTGTACTTAAGACTCCAAACCCCTCAGTATATTCTCCGGATAAACCAGACTGATATCTGAAGACAAGGACTCTTCAAACTTCAAGATGCTCTCACAAATCTTTACAAAACTACTTTAGTGGCGCCAGAGCCTGTGGGTTTAATCACGTTTAAACTTGCGGACTACTATCCCCGCCTGAAGCCAGTCAAGTTACCCAGTGGACCCAGGGAAGCTTTCACAGTCGGTGGATGAAAACCAAGCCATTGCCACGGGGAGGTTTAAAGGCAGAATTAAACACAATTAGAGCAGCGAGGCGCGTGATTGGTAATAAGAGTGCTGAAAAGCAAACGGGCAAAAGCAGCACGTTTGAGAAGGCCGCACTCCGCAGTACGCTCTCCGGATTGGCCACAAACTTTATTAAATTTGCTCAGCGTAGCCACTTCAGTGGCTTTGGCAGGGTTGAAAGCAGGGCAGCGGAGAACAGCCGAGATGCCACCATCCGGCCTGGGGCCCGCTGGACTCGGGTCCCCCAGAGCGAAAGGACGAACTGGTGCACAAGCGCCCGCACTCACCCATCCAAATAAGGGACAGATGATACCCTGCGTGGGCTTATTTTCTGCTGCGCTAGGTCTGCCTTCTGTCCACGCTCGTTAAGGGAGGCCAAGTAAAGACTGAGGAATGCTGGGTAGGGAGGTGGGGGTGTTCTGTCATTTCCCTTTTTTTGTGGCTTCACAATGACACACGGGGCTGGAGGGCACCCCCTACTCCGGCCAAACTTTGGAGCAGCACAAACGAGGCCCACAGCAAAGTTTGGAGAGAGGGGGGCCGCATTAAGAGAAAGGCGGAGCACGTGAAGGAAGTCTGGAGGCTTGCTTTGTCCTGGCATGGGGTCATGTCCTTCGCCCGAAGTTTGCATGAACTGGGTTGAGAGGAAGGCTTCAAACCAAGCTGAAGGGCTAAGTCTCTAACCTGGAGAGACTCCATTTTACCAGATACAAACTATACTTTTTAGATATTCCCTGATATTAAACGGCTTAATAAATTTGCTAGCATTGATATCCACAATAAGTTTTTCACATTGCATTAATTAAACATAGACACGGCTCCGCTGGGTGACCACTTAACCAACGCACAACAGTAAAGGGAGAAAAAAGAGTTGGCATGCAAATGGATAAACAAATAATTCTTCCTGTCACAAATGACTAATGCTGAAACTTCTGAACCGATTGCACTCACTATCCCTACACACTTTGTTCTGAATGCAAGAGCTTGCAATGTTCTGTTGCAGCCCATGGTTTCCATTTCAATCAATACTGGCAAGAAACCTATTAGGCAAGTGAGGAATGGTAGTAGCAACTTTCACAAGTAAATATTTCATTAGGTTCAGTTGGCTCTCCCAATGTAAAGAGAATAAGAAATATGTATTGACCGACCCGAGCAGGGAGAGAAAAGATGTGTGCGTCAGGAATCAGAAGAAAATCCCTGAGCAATGACATTTCTCAGACAGGTAAGGGGGTGGCTGAAGGCACAAAAGGGATTCCTCAGAGAGATGGCCAATGGGGGAACATCTCCGAACAAGCCCAGGGGGGACAGGGTGGAGATACCCTGAATGGGTGCTCCAATCACGGGCAGAGAGCTGCTCATACATCTGGATTCCTACTTTGTTGTACGTGCTTCAAAAATGAAACCTGAACTTAGATTTCTTGGTGTAATATTATGACTTGAAGGTGTCCTTGTTAGAGATTATCCCCTCTTTCCTGTGACCCATAAGCAGAACCCTCCCCACCACCCCCTAGTGTGGCAAGACGACAGCTGTGCATGCTAGTTAATAACAGGTATCTGCTGGTGTGGAAGGGTTCACCATGCCGTCCGACGTGCCTCGGGGCCCATGACAGCTGCCTGTCATTGTCACTCCATCATCTTTGTCCGCCCAGGAGGGGCGCCAACACTGGCCCACCCCCAGGACCCTGCCCCATTCTGCCGCACGCACGCACAACTCACACACAGATTCTCCCAGGGCCCTGCTCTCTACAGGGATAAAGACAATCCCCTATCCTCCCACCCTATAAATACAACGCACCCCCCCATGAATCCTGCATGCCTCAATGCTCACACCATCTGCCGGCAGGATGCAGGCCATGCCAGGCCATCCCAGGCCATGCCAGCCCCCCGTGGCCCAGGAGTGGAGAGGCAGTTCTCAAGAGGGAGAGCAGCGGACTGGCTGCATCTCTATAGTGTCTTCCGGAACTAGCCAGCCTTGCACAGGGACTTGGAAAATGGACCTTCTCTGCACGTGAACAAGGCATCATAGAGCCTGTACTCGGTGGACACCATGTACCTGACAACCGGCACTTAAAAGTAAGTGAATGCATTCGTAATAGGCAAGCTTTCGGCTCAGCAATAAACATCAGCTGTTTATTAAAAATATCACCAACCTAAAAAAAGCACTAAGACCCTAACGCAGAGATGAAATCAGAGGAAAATAACCCTGTTTAAAAGCGTCATAAAAAAGTCCCGCCATACATCATTAGCAGCTCATTCTATCAAACCACTGAATGCCGGCAGAGGATTATCATGTTACAAGTGTAAATAATTTACTCATTGCAAACAAACTAAAAAACCAATCCCAGTATTTCTGGACAATTTTGGTTTAAACACAGTACATCTTTACTCCCAGGATACCTAGGTGAACAGAGCAAATAAATAACATAAATTTTGCCCCACCATGTTATAAATAACAGTAGACCCGCAAAAGAAAAATACTTTTTGCTTGTATTTAGAAATCATTTACCCTGCCCAATGTATGTCTTCTTTCACAAGTAGGTTAACGTTCAGGTTCTTAAGACTGTGTTTGGCATACAATCCAGTCACGTGACCTTGAGATTTTTTTTTCCCCATTTTGTTTTACATGTAGCCTGTAATGGGTCCGCTGGGAAAGTGAGTTTGTAATAGAGGCTCTGAGGTGTTTGAGTGGATGACAGGTTGCTCAGACTGCAGCCATTTACGCGCCACTTCTGGGGGGCCGGGTCGTCGTGCAAGGTAAATGAACTACCAGCTGCTTTCTCTCTGGGAAGGCTGGCAACTGTTTATATCACCCGGAGGGAAGCTGAACTCCAAACAGAGCATCCTGTAATGAACAGACAAGAGTCCACCCCCTAAACACAGATACGCGTACGTTTGACATGAAGGGTCGGTAAATATTCCGATTTTGTCGTCTCTAAATAGAGCACGATGCCACGCTGAAGGTGTGCAGAGGTGAAGACAGCAGAGTTTTAACTTACGTGCCGCCAGTGTGACAGAGTGAGAGAGGCGGTTTTACTCGAGAAGTGAGAAGTCACCTGTGTGACAGAGAACCACCTGTGTGACAGAGTGAGAGAGACGGGTTAACTCAAGAGGTGAGAAGTCACCTGTGTGACAGAGAACCACCTGTGTGACAGAGGAGCCACCTGTGTGATAGAGAGAAGTCACCTGTGTGACAGAGGAGCCACCTGGGTGATAGAGAGAAGTCACATGTGTGACAGAGAAGTCACCTGGGTGATAGAGAGAGGTCACCTGTGTGACAGAGAACCACCTGTGTGACAGAGAACCACCTGTGTGACAGAGGAGCCACCTGTGTGACAGAGAAGTCACCTGAAAAAGGACAGACTACGTTAGCGCTGTGATCTAACAGAGCTGCAGTTTTTAACTAAAAGAGCAAAATAGAAAACCACGAGACAAATTTCCCCAAATTTAAAATGGCCAGCGTAAAATTCCCAGAGCTCCCAAACGAACACAAACTGCCAATCCTCCCAGGAGAAGACAGCAAGTATGTGAGACTAGCAGCACAGTGCGCTGCTGCATCCCGCAGTCTGAACAGCGTGTGACACAGATTCAACTAAAGCCAGTTCAATGTACAACAGAGACATACATCGACATACGTTCTTATTCGATGTTCGCGTATACTTTGTACAGTTAAATGCTTTGTAAACCGATCTCATCCCGAGAAAGCAAGATGAATCAAATTGACAGTGTGACAGACTGAGAGAGAGAGACAGCGAGACCAAGCATTCCTTGTGATTCATGGAAGCCATTAGCCATATGCATGCTTCCAGAGCATATCTGGGCATTTGCTTGCCACATTATTGTATGTTTGCATGCACATCTCTGTGACCTTGTTAATGGGACGGATTTAAGTACGCAAGCGGCTTTTTAATGGTTGTGCTGAAGCACAGCCAAACTGATCCTTTGTCTGCTCATTGTCACCTGTCTGAAGCGTCTTTGTGTGCCCGTGTCAATTTTGGTCTGTGCGAGAGATTCCCGCTCACAGGTAAAGCCTTGCAGTCCAGGGCTCAGAACCAGCTTGTCAATCAGATGCTGGGACCAGGGCCAGAGAAAGCTCGGCGGTAATTCTTACCGGGACACGTTCCATCTAGCAGAGTCATATTTACCTGAGTCCTGAGTCTCGAGCCGCTCCCGGATGTGTAAAAGGTCAGCTTTTCGACAGTAACAAGCAAATCTTCCCAGAAACTCCTCCTCACTCACTGTAGCAGCACATGGATATTTTTGTCCCAGGCAGCCCCTCACACGCTGACAGAGATTCGGTTATTTGGACATCTTCCTCAGACACAAAAGGTTAGATTTAGTTCAACACTTCTTCTTCCTTTTACTTTTTTCACATCACTGTTTTATCACTTTACTAGCATTTGTGTTTTTCTCCTAAAGGTTTTCATACATAGTAACAATGGCAATTTGCAGTTAATTTGGACCTTATCGAGCTGCCGTGAGAGTTAAGGGACCAGAACGACTTAATTACGCGCTCCTGCCAAGGGAGACGATCGTATATTGTTTAGCTACCGGGGAATTCGTATCTGGACTCTTCTGTTATCTGGAGTGTTTACACTGGCACAGGGGCTTCCAGCTGATTAATTAAACAGTGCTTTTCACTAGATAGATAGAAGCACCCAGACCATTTGGCCAGGATTTTATTGTCACCCATTGTGCATCACTCCCGGTTTAATACCAAACTGATGGATGCTACCCATCCTTTCTTCAACGAGATTTTTTTTTTTTTTTGTCTTTCGTCCCAATCGTTTTTTTTACAATTATGCAGACCAATTCTTCCTGGTGACATCTCAATTGCAGGGACGGCTGACTGCCGAGAGTGGCCCCAGAATGTCAGAATTATGCCGCTCCATAAAAACCCACTGCACCGTGGCCTCCTTCCCGTCTAACAAGATGCTGCCGGATTAGGCTCGGAGCGGGCAGAGAAAACGGTTCTGCGGCTGCTGTTGCAGTGCCCTCCCATCCATGGAGCTCAGAGTGATGAATGAGTATTACATATAAAGGGACTATCGACAATAACCCGGCCGTCGCCGGATTGTTTCATGGCTTGGAGAGTAAATGTGACGCATGTCGGGGGGGAGAAAAAAAAGCAAAATGAAAAACAGCCAGGAGTCCTTTGCTTTCTGCTTTGCCACGTGGGGCTGAGGACTAGGCGCGGTGCTCGCAAGAGGGAGCCTGAACTTGGGCCAACTTTCTGAAGCTGACAAACAAAGTCAGACAAATAGCGGAGGGATTTATTCTTTCAGGTTCTGATTTAAAGGTGCCCTGATACAGCCCCAGGACAAACGATTCGGTCCATTGTGCAAGACAACACGGCAGTGCTCATACAGACACCTCTGGACTGAATTGGAGTTCCAGCAACAACACCATATATACTGGTTTTCTTTTGTGTATTCTTGTGACCTTTGTGTTGGGGTTGGACTAATTAAAAGAGGGGAAAGGAATCAACCAACACCACACAGTGCATCACTGCTGCAACATCCAGACAAGGAAAGCGTGCAACACCAGAGAGAGGTGAGCCTGCAATAGGAGCAGATACGAAGCTAAAGGGAAACAAAAAAGGGCTGAGGGGAGCTCACCTGATGAGCCAGCGGTTCTCCCCCCGAGCCGCCAAGAGCGCGAGCCAAGGAGCAGCCTCCCTGCGGGGCCGGTGAAGCGAAGAAGCCATGCACTCATTCCTTCTCACTAGCTGGGCAACACAAGTCAGAAAGGTGCATCCTGATCGACCTTTAAAAAGTTTAGCGGGTTGTAACAGGACAACCGCCAGTTCTCGGGGTGGTTTATGGAAAGATGCCGCAAAATTGCCCAACAGTCTAATTATCAATTTTTTTGACAGGCAGACTGATGCTTGCCGTGCATTTTTTTGTGTGTGATCTGTGTCATGCTTATACCTGTAACCTCAGACTAGGACCAGCAGCACAGCGAGGGGCAAAGGGAGGCATGGAGCTGAGCGGGTGGTCGGGTTTCTCACGTTAGAAGTGACCAAGCAGACCAAGCACAGCAGACCTGCCACCGCCGATGGGGGGAAGGCACCCAGACAGAAGCTCATTTGTTAAAGATCAATAGACTTCCCCCTGGAAAATGAGGAAGTGCGGACTCCCAAACAGAGTGACACCGGTGACAGGAGGGACATCTGTCAATGTCACAGAGGGACACACAACATCAGGGCCCAGGTGTGAGCTGAGGAGACATTTATCTCTGTTGGATAAATGTGGCTAGACTTGAACCCCAGCATGTCACTGCAGTCCAACTCATCTGTTCTTTCCAGCCTTGAGTGCAGTCTTTACTGCAGTGAGGTGAAGATGTAAGAAATCCAACAGACTTTGAATGAAGAGATGGACGGCTTGTTTAAGGTGAAATATTACTCATTTGATGAAAGCACGCCCACATCCTCCGCCGTTGTTCATTCAGACCCAAATTTTTGTGCTACTCATAGCTATTCAGATAAGACAAAACACAACTCAGATAAGACAAAACACAAAAATTTATTTTTGCATTTCATCTTAGCCTTCAAGATAATGCCTCATTCAGACGGAAATAAATCAATACCCACAGTACACTGCCTGGTGGCAAACTGATACCTACAGTTCACCTCCTGGCAACAAGGCTAAACCGATACCCACAATCCACTGCCAGACGGCAAAGCTAAACTGATACCCACAGTTCACTGAATGACAGCAAAGCTAAACCGATACCCATAGTCAACTGCCTGACAGCAAAGCTAAACTGATACCCACAGTTCACAGAATAACAGCAAAGCTGAACTGATATCTACAGTTCACTGAATGACAGCAAAGCTAAACCGATACCCACAGTTCACTGCCCGACAGCAAAGCTAAACTGATACTTGCAGTTCACTGAAACTGTAACAGAGAAAAAGAGGAGGCATCCCTCCCCTGATTAGCAAAACCAGAAGAGGAATGGCAAAGCGGTGGGGAACGGTACAGAGGAGGGGAATGGCACAGTAAGCATCGTAAAGAAGAATTATTACCCTGAGATACCATTACATGGAAAGACATCTGGGTTTTTTGTCAGCTTATAAAAATGACAGTTAATGTAGCCTAGCAAATCAATGAGTTTGTCCACATGAGTAAATTCACACAATTAATCTAAATAATCATTTGAACGATTCAACAATTATGTTTATGTCTAAGCAAACGACAGCTTTGACTAATGTCAAACAGTAAACAGTATAATTTTTTGAAACTTGACGGAGATTTTAATATGCTAACATGATCTAAAAAAAAAAAAAAATCAAGGAAACACCAGAGTGAATGTTCTTGAGTCAGTGCTTCTGTACCATTTGTTCCATCCAATCACACAAATGGGTTTTGCCGTGACAGGAAACTCTCTGTAATAATGGTCGAGTGGCAGATGCCCAAATGTGTCCCCCTTTGAGACGGCTTCAACAGAAGAAAATTACATTCAAAACAACCTAAAAGTAAAGACTGGCACTGCCTACTGGTAAAAGTAAGTCCAGTGCCTTCAAAGAACCCTCACAAAATCTTATTGAGAAACAGTCAGGCTTTCTAGATTGCTTATTACCTACAAAGAACCATCACAAAACAGCCTCCCATCTGATTCTGATCTTTGAAATTGTTCCCGATTGAACCTTGTGAGAAGAGAATATGCTTTAATGGAATAATTTCTTCAGTGCCCCCTCCTGATTGTGTTAATGACAATGACACCTGACTGAATTCAGAATACTGGGAGAGACAGAGAAGCCATCGCGGGCTAGCTTGGGCAAGACATAGCTTTTGGGCCGTGTGGTTGTTCTCTCCTTTGCACCAAGTGTCCCATGGATTCAGTGGCCCTCAGCAAAGACGTGAGATGGAGGATCCTCTGTCTGGCTACAGCAGTTCCTGGAAATAGGCCTGGCCTGTAGCCATTTAATGTCTGAACCTCAAGGTCTGACAAAATACCTGAACCATGTCATTAGTGTGCTCTCTTTCCTCACAGGGAGACGGGCTGCCTTCCAGGCTCTGTGGTGGCTTTGTGCAGATGGTGCAGGAAAGGAATGCTACTGGATAATAATCTAATGTCCTGGTTCAGCCTTACTCTACCATCATGCTCCACCAGAACAGGACTAACCTGGAAAAGTAAGCTACAAAGATACCAACAATCAGAGAAAACGGGTTCTCAAATTCATGTCACTGGTGGCCATCATCAAAGATTGCGTTCACGCAAATAAGTCCCTGACAGGCCGCCATCCTAACAATTGAGATCGCCACTGGACAAACAAGGCTGCTGTTGCCATTGCCTTCCTGGACCTCGTTGATGGACCTGTCAATGTAATCTGGCCACAGAACTTGTTCTCAGCAACGTGGCGTGAATGCAAACAGGCGCACACATAATCCCGCACCTCCCACCAGTACAGTATACATATATAAAGAGTTAATGTAATACGATAAAGACTGGAAGAAAAAGCTGTTTTAATAAGACCACAGGCCTATTTAATCTTCTCTGACAGTGATAAAATAAATCTTACCTGCCACTTGGCCAGTTTGACTTTTATGTCTGTGTTTGTTATAGTTCATTAATTTTAGGAAACTCAATTTACGAAATAACAATAATTAATGAGCTTTTCATGAAAGAGCTCCTCAAATGACAGAACAAATTAATGAATCTTGATAACTAATAACAATTATATAAACAGATACCATACATATATATCTAATGCACGTGGGATCACCTTAGTTAATAGAAAATGAGTGACCGGAAAACTCTTAAAAGCATTTAATGACCAGGATGGTTTGATTACCTCCAACTGGTGGAGATAAAAGACAATCTATATGGTTTTTTATATTCACAGTAACTTCTGACTCATGAATGGCGTATGAATCTACTGGAGTAGTACAAACCAGATGGGACTGAGTCAATGCGGAAAACAGCGTGTCCCTTACTGGCCTCTCGTGTCCACACAGACCTTAGGGTTGTTCAGTCAACTTTCCGGAACCTCAACTCAATCTAGCTGGGTGTCCTGCAGGTGGCAGGCTTGAGCAGCCCCTACATATGTAAAAGAAAGTAAACCTGACTGCACCACCAACTGGGTGTCTTTTCCAACGCTGTATTTGCTATGCCACTTGCTGTCCCACAACGTGCCTTATATGCAACTCGTCCATGTCACACCACACTAACCAGCAGCAGAGCAAATCATCACAGTGTAATGTGATACATGAATGAAAGATTTTATAGATAAAAGACACCAGTGCTACAGATGACTGACAGATATTTCCATCCGTCGCTTATAGGTCCCTGCCGCGGTGTCAGCTCCGTTCAGCTCTAAACAGCAATCCCATTCCCAGCAATGGTAACTACCATAATAATTCAGAGGAAAACTAATTTATTATAATCCATTTTGTTGAAAGAAACCAGGGACACTGCTGCACGAGATGGGTTCCATTTTAATATCGACATCCAAAGCAACCTATTTTGCCTTGGCATACCAGGAAACGGGAAAGATTCCAATCATTTCACTCGGAACGGGCATGCTTTCAGGAGGCTTCTGAATCGACCAAGGCAAAGGCCCATTCTCTTATTGGCTCGGTGATGATGTGGCTCGCTCCAGTGGCTTGCACGCGCCTCAATGCTAGTTTCCTTATACTGTATCACTTTCCCCTTATCAGCGTGCCACATTAGTCAAATGCAGGGCGGGGGTGGAGAAGTGGTGTGACGAATGGGCCGGGGCCATCTAACCAATGCGCTCGAGTCACAGTGACGCTGCAGTTAACCGGCCTCAGCTCGCGCCAGCATCTGCACCGTCTTGTGCCAAAGGCCAAGCCGTTCCGCTCGTACCGAGTGGGTGAATAAGTCTTTCTCAGATCACTTCCCACTAAATGTGTGCTGTGCGGGCTTCCTAGCGCCCAGCGTGGAATCATGCCGCTGCGTTTGCCCTTCAGAAGAGGAGACCCCCCCTAATCTGTATTCCCACCCGGTTTATAGGGTCTGACTCGGCCCACAACCTCCAGCTGTCTTAACAAGATCCGCCGACCCGCCCCAGAGAGGCTCGCATTGACAACCTGTTTGGGTCTATTGGATGTGTTGACAGGTGCAGTGAGCCCAGGGATTGCTATAGAGGGGTCTTGGTGACAGGGGCGAGGGAGCAGGCCAGCACAGGGCCAGTGGCTTTCAATCTCCACAGCACAGATTCATCAGCATTGCTCCTCTAAATGCTCCAAGTGCTCACCACAGGGGGGAGTGATGAATTTTTCTTCCCCTATTGTGCAAAATTTCCTTTTA
>JAOVYW010056583.1:0-23075 GCA_025775045.1 Hiodon tergisus | reverse complement strand
GTGAATTCCAGGTTGTAAGGCAACAAAACACGAAAAATGCCAAGGGGGGTGAATACTTTTGCAAGGCACTGTATATTAAAAACAAACACCAAAAAGAAATAAATATGGGAGGGGATATTTGTTGTGACCACCCTTTGCCTTTAAAACTGCAGTTTTATCAGGAAATCAAAAGGTAGATTGTTCTGAGCATCTTGAAGATCTTGCCACAGTACTTCTACAGACTTTGGTTGTCTGCCTTGCTTCTGTCTGTCCAGGTAATCACAGACTTGATGATGTTGAGTTTAGGGCTCTGTGGAGACCATACCATCTGTGGCAGAATTCCTTGTTCTTCTTTCAGAAAAACACTAATGCAAAAGACAAAAAATAAACTTGAAAGACTACATTTCTGTAAAAAGCTAGGGTGCCTAAGACTTTTGCACAGTACTATATATACACACACTATATGGACAAAAGTATTGGGCCACACCTCTTAATCACTGAATTCAGGTGATTCATTCAGTCCCATTGCCACAGATGTATAAAATCAAGCACCTATCCATGCACTCTGCCTTTACAAACATTTGTGAAAGAATGAGCTCACTGAATTTGAGCATGGTACTGTAATCGGATGCCACTGTTAGAAAAAGTCATTTTGTGAAATTTCTTCCCTCCTAGATATTCCACGATCAACTGTAAGTGGTATTATTCCAACGTGGAAGCGTTTAGGAACCACAGCAACTCAGCCACGAAGCGACAGACCACGTAAAGAGAGGGGTCGCCGAATGCGTAAAAGTCGCCAAAGCTCTCCTGACTCAATAACTGCAGAGTTCCAAACCTCCTCTGCCATTAACATCAGCACAAAAACTATGTGCCGGTAGCTTCATGGCATGGGTTTCCATGGTTGAGCAGCTGTATGCAAGCCTTACATCACCAACCACGGATGGAGTGGTGTTAAGCATGCTGCCACTGGGCTCTGGTGCAGTGTGGAGTGACGAATCACGCTTCTCTATCTGGCAGTCTGATGGACGAGTCTGGGTTTGGCGAATGCCAGGAGAACGTTTTCTGCCTGACTGCATTTTACCAACTGTAAAGTTTGGTGGATGAGGGATAATGCTATGGGGTTGTTTTTCTGGGGTTGGCCTAGGCCCCTTAGTTCCACTGAAGGGAAATGTTACTGCCTCAGCTTACCGAGACATTTTGGAAAATTCAATGCTTCCAACTTTGTGGAAATAGTTTGGGGAAGGCCCTTTTCTGTTCCAACATGACTGTGCCCCAGTGCACAAAGCAAGGTCCATAAAGGCATTGTTAGATGATTTTGGTGTGTAAGAACTTGACTGGCCCGCACAGAGCCCTGACCTCAACCCTATTGAACACCTTTGGGATGAACCAGAACGAAGATTGCGAGCCAATCCCTCTCGTCCAACATCAGTGTCTGACCTCACAAATGCTCTTCTGGAGGAATGGGCAAAAATTCCAACAGACACACTCCAAAATCATGTAGAAAGCCTTTCCAGAAGAGTGGAAGCTGTTATAGCTGCAGAGGGGGGTCTGACTCGGTATTAATGCCTTTGGATTTAGAATGGGATTGTGCCACGCGTCCGTCTCGAATACACGCACGGGAGAGGTCCGGGCACGCCCATCAGCACCGGCTGAGGATCAGGCTAATTACAAACAGTATTTAACTACCTGTGATCCCTCAGTAGGTGCTGGAGTTGGTAGAGGAGCCGGGCGAGGAAACGATGGGGAAAAGCGATGAGAGAAAAGGCGGAAGAACGAGTCGACGCGGCGAAGTGAATGCCGACATTTCGTCTCGGATTAAGATTAATAACATTTCTGTTTGCTTAAATAAAGCCGGCAAGAAGCCGGAGAACCCGGAAGTGTCTATACCGATTATTCCCGAACCAAGCACGTCGGCGTGCTACAGGGATGTCATAAAAGCTCCTGTAGGTGTAATGTGTAGGTGTCCCAATACTTTTGTCCATATAGTGTGTATATGTGTATATATATAGTTCATAAACATTTGTACCCAATGACAATGGAACGAAGCATTGTCTTTTTTTTACCAAGTGGGGGAGGGCCATGTTATTTTTTTGTGAAGGGGTTTTTAACATAGGAAAAGTGGTGCAAGAATTTGGATTCTCTGTCTGTCTTGAGACCCCTGTGTATACTTGAATAAACCAGACTAATCTAACACAAGGACTGTATGATTCTCTTTCAAATCTTAAAAAAACTTTTCAAGTTTGAGACAATATTATATTCCATATTATATATATATATATATATATATATATATATACACACATACATGATGGAATATACTTACAAATTCGTTTATTATGGTGCATGTCCAGTGAGGTGAAAATGTATAAAATACTGACTTATTCCTTTTCTCCAGAAAAATCTAGTGTCCTGAATATTTCAGTTCAGCGCATTCAGTGAGACTGATACTGGTGAATGAATGGGAACGCCTGTTTCGCGTGCAAGGCTAGTGGTGGCATGCCTGGTAAATGAAGACTCTCGCCATCAGGCTGGGAGTGTTTGTGTTAGCATGGTCTGTCTGCGGTCCTTTGATATTGCTGAGAGTCTGGGGTAGTGGTGGTGGTACTGATTATGGGTGCATCTGACATGAGATTTATAATCCCTGTCTTCTTCTGAATTTAATGCTAGCACCACATTGTTATTATTACCACAGTCTTTAATAACCATATTCATCACACAATGGTCTGCTTGAGACGTCCTGCAGTTTTACACTGGGAGCGCAACAGCCGGATCAGTATCTATCACATCCATTCCAAAATGTCTAGGTCCTAAAGTGTCCACAGTTTTCTTCTGGGCCAACTTGACAGCCAATGTCAATGTCTAGACCCAGCTTGTGTCTAATATCTCTATTGGTCTTCTTTCATAGGGCGATGAAAAATATCAATTAACTCTGAGAGTAACATTTTAGGAATACATAGACCTATGAGTTAACTCGAAGGTAAATGAACACTGAACAAACTGGCCCATGCTGAGAGCTACTAGACCTCATCCTTGTTAAACGTTACTCATACCCATTGTTAGGGGATTTGCTGAACAAGGATAAAAAAAACCATGATTTTTAAGTTTCCTGGGTCTAGCTGGGCCAAGGGAAAAATCAATAAGTTTGCAGGCCATGTTATCTGTGTCCTTTGCTTGCTCAGAGACCTCCACACATTGCCCATACCCGGGAGAAATCAGGCTTATGTCTGAGGCCAGTAGCAATTTTATTCATGCACACAGTTCTGGATCCGCTAGCATTTTACTGCTATACCTGCTTCAGTATTATAATCAGTGATCAAAAGGCCCCTGAGTATCTAGAAGCATATCTTGCATTCACAGCAGTTTGGATGAGTATGTATTTAATCCGCCTTATTGTGTTCAGAATCTAAATGGTAAAATCAAGAGTGTGTTGACATAAATTGAGAGGCTCAGTAAGACCATAAGACTCTGAGTGTCTGTTCGTCTATGTAGAGTTGGTGCAATGTGTGTACATTCGTTATACACTAATTACAAATCAGAGATGAGCCTTGGCCCTGCCGCTGTCATGACCGATTTAAGAACCTTGCCTGAAGGATGCAAAACACTGGCTCACATCTAATTTAATAAATTTAGGTGGCATTTGAGTGCTGTCCAACTTCTTGGGGTCACAATTTATCCAGATCTCTAATTTGAATCAGATAAAAAATTAATTTTTAAAATTTTAAAATCTAGTGGTAGAGGCTTCTCATAAAGAGCCTCTCTACTGTAGAATTGTTATCCTGATTGTGTCTGGAAATCAGATTCAATATTCCTGATTAAAAACCTATTCAGTTAGGATTATCTTTAGTTTTGGGGGGCTGAGACTAAGGGTGGCATTTCCCTGCAGTCACTTCTCTGTTAGTAGCCCCACCCTCGTAGGTCTGGTTCCCTTCACGGCTATAATGCTTTTATTACTTTTATTATCTCTGTATCTCTTTACATATTTGTCTTTTTATGCTGCCATAGTTCATCCCAGCTGAGGCTATATAATGTTGTATAAAACTGAATTCACATACTTTCACTCCCTTTGTTTGCCAACTGGTAACCATATTTTGCTTTCTCCTGAGTCTTTTTCCACCCCCGCATCCTGGCATGGGAAGGATGAGTCGTGGCCAATCCAAAGAGGAGTTTCATCTCCAGGGTAAGCCTGACAGTGAGAATCAAGATTGGTTTACAACACGCACACAGTTACCACTATCTTAGATTGCCCAAAACTGTAATATAAAAACTTTTAAATAGTTATCATTGTTCTACTTTCATTTCTAATTTTCTCAATTTTCTCGACCCCATTTTCAGGAGTTAAGAATCACTTTTTCTTTTTATTTCACATTGGCTTTGGATTTTCTATTTGAAAAATTCCCTCTTGAAAAAGAATACATTTATTTTGTTTAGTTCATTGTGACGGAACATTTGTGATAATGCACTATTACAAATAGATACCTAAAAAATACCTTAAAAATACCTAAAAATAACTGCAAAATAGACCATTTTGAAAGAAAATAGATAAATTGAGAAATAAACAAGAGATATCCTTGGAAATTGTAACTGAAATCCACATAGCCAATGTAGTTCCTCAGATGTAGAGGCATATAGTCAATAACAATAATAACGTATGAGCTGGACGGGCCTACAGCCTCCTAAGCGCACCAGAATCCTGGGGAATATCTCAGTGTGTTCAGATTGTGTCTTCTGGGCAGCCTATGGGCTGTGTAACAATGTCTGAAGGGTCTCAGAATGACTCAGTGATGCTGTGTGTCAAGCCAACTGGAAGATGGGACCTGAGCCATAAGGTGCTCAACACTGATAACAAAATCTCACTTAACACATAGCAAGGCAAAGTCATTATCACCGTCACTTACATTTTTACATTTTGGTTGCTTAGCAGATGCTTTTATCCAAAGCAACTTACATTTCTAAATTTATACAGCTGGATATTTAAGTTCAGTTGAAATACCTTGCTCAAGAGTACAACAGCTGGGGTGGGACTTGAACTGGCAAAGCTATGAGCAGCACGCTGCCAGGAGCCCCATCCTCAATCCTGGGTATATGCACCCAAAAATATATAGTCTAGTATATATAGTCGCCCCTCAAAGGGAGCTTTCTTTCAAATTTCAATGCTGTTGTTTTGTTAAAATTATTCCAAATCAAAGGTGTCACTGAATCAATCGTTACTCTGACTGCTCTCGGTGCGTGTTAGCAAAAATGATTGTGCCTGCAACTGTTCAGCCTCAATGTGACTTTATGTTGGGAGGTAACTCATCACATCAGCACTAGCTTATGGACACCCAGAGCCCAAAATAATACGCATTAAAGGGAGTGAAAGGATACACAGTGATTCACTAAAGAGCTAATCTCCCGTTTCAGAACCAGTAAATGTCTGCGATGGCATTCTAGCAAACAGATAGAATTCTAAACGTGCGGCCCTTCATTGTGGCTCTCTCTTTTATTAGGGTTAATTTAGCCACATTATATCTGTGCTTCTCAAGGCCGAGACGCAAATCGTGAGTCAAGTTGTCTTCTCCTGCCTTTCCTGGACCAACATCTCTCTGACTTATACTGTCCTCCAGCCGGGAAATGGGGCATAAAATGTATTGTTTATCATAACCCTAACCATAACCTTATTATAAGCACCTGCTTGTTTTCAAGTTGTATTTTATATGGAAGCCCTGAAGGAACATATTAACCACTACGACAAACCCCACAGAGTTTGGAAACCTAAACTGGTATTTGAGTTTATATCCATTATTAATTATTAATAGTTTGTGCAGATGAGCAAGGATATCTCAGGAGAAAAATCTCGTATGAACACTAAATCTAGTTGGTATAACTTTAAGCCCTTGAATCCTCTACTGAAATTATCCTATTTTACTTTCTATATATTATTTATCTTGTCTTATGTCAGCATAGGCACAAATGCTGAATCATACAGTTATATAGCAATAGTTTGGATGTCGACAATATATTAGAAGGCCCACCCTTGTTGGTCTGGCTGTGCTCTTTCCTGCCTCCTAAGACCACCACCTTCATGGTTATATTATCTTCCCTTACGTCTCACCACTCCTGCTGAGACTATATGATTATTAACACTGAATTTATTTACTCTACCTCCCCTTTCTTCTCAGCTACTAACCATATTCCGCTTTGCATGGGAGAGATAAGATGTGACCAATCTGATGAGGGGTGTCATCTCCAGTGCAGTCCTGGCAACAAGAAACAAGAACGAACGTCCCACTCCCACAAAATGGTGAAGCTGCTAAAAATCTAGTCAGCTCCTCACTGTTTGCTTTATTTGTGTGTGTGTCTACTATTTTGTCATTTTCCAGGCATTCTCTCGACTGCCTCTGGGGTCATGGAATCATTTTCGAGTTTTTCCCATATTGCAATGAATTTGATTCTCTATGAAAAATGCAATCTATTCAGCCCTTTTCACAAATTCTGTTTGTAAACAAGTGCTCTAACAAATAAAATTAGATTTATTTTGATAGGGAAAACTGCTTGTTCTTCTGTTAATTAAGCTGCGTTTTTAATATTGTTTTTTTTTGGTTAACGTTAACTTGTCTTTGGACTTCAAAATAGTCAAATGTGTTTTCCACTTCAGTTTATGGAGTATGCCATTGTAATTTTAAATTTATATGGTAAAATCTCAATCTAGTTTCTAATCTTGTCCCCTGGTCTTCTTGGGACATAGTCCTCTAGTAATCAGGATGTTCTTTTGGGGAACAGGAACGTGGAGAATCAATAAGCTCCATTTCTAAGCAACTGCCCA
Organism: Hiodon tergisus; assembly: GCA_025775045.1. Lineage (NCBI taxonomy): Eukaryota > Metazoa > Chordata > Actinopteri > Hiodontiformes > Hiodontidae > Hiodon > Hiodon tergisus. The sequence continues at coordinate 16,294 of JAOVYW010056583.1, read as the reverse complement.
ATTAAATATTTTTCCTACCTTTATTTATTAAATGTAAGATTTAATAGAATGTCTTTCAGAACCTCTTTAGGTCCTAAACTCCATCACATTGATCCTTGGCCTTCTGAATGAAACCCACTGAAATTACCACCTTGTGACACAGGCAGAAAGATTAATTAACAAGAAACATAATGAAAAGTGACATTTGGCACAAAAGAAAACCACATACCCTATTATTCTTTGAACGAATGAAATACTTCTGCAGACCTTTCTCCCATTTAAATACCGTTCTCCCAGGCATTAGATATTACAAAAGAAAAAAAAAGCTTATTGGCAGAGCACAATAACAAATTACAACGACACACAAGCACAACGGTAATTAATGATTGAAGCTCTTTTCAGATGCTGATAAATGGTATAATACAACAGGGACTCTCCAATTAATGTAACAGCGCATTGCTATTACCAATTGATTCTGTAAGAGTCATTGCACTCCCTCCAGTAGTTGTACAGGATTTGGGTATTCCTACAACAATGGCTGTATGTACACCAATATCAAAGATATGTGCTGTTATATGAATATGCTAATATTTCTGTAGGCAAGATCTGGGAATTTTCTAATTATTTAAAAAAAAAGCTTCTCATGCCATGTTGGATTTAGGGCCAGAGCAGCACCATGCTTCATTAAGGCCTAGGTAAAGAACAGCTTTTCACTGGCTTCCTGTATGGGGCATGATCCTCTTTCTGCAAAACCCCTGTACTCATCCTTGCACAAAGACAGGCTAATTGCTAAGGTACAATTGCAAGGACGTGCAGAGCAACATTTTAATGCAACACATCCTGGAAAATCTATTTAGAAAAACAATAGGGAGAGTGACGAGACCTTTTTCTTAGGGTTGAAAGAAACGACACTTAATAGACATTGAACAATATGTTACTGAGAAAAGAGAGGAATCTCTGGGTTTATTGACATTATGCAAGTGTGTGGACCAGTCCAATGATTTTGTTTTGATGAGGATTAAACATGTATTTCCTCACTACAGACAGCAGGCAACGACTGGCAAATTCAACCATTTTTTTCTATTGTAACTTGGCTGACAGCCCCATTACAGGCATTACAGGCAACACCAACCAAATCATGCTCTTGACCTTATCTAAATGAAGGTATTTTGGCTGTTTATTTAATTTATAAAAAACCTTTTTTTATGCAACAACATTAAACGTTATGCATATACAGATATAAAAAAGTATACGTACGTATGTATAACCGCATTGCCTTAAAGACAGCCAAAAACAGGAAGATCCCCATTAATGTCTTGGCATATCTGGACGCTAACCAAATTAACATTAAAACAGTTAAAATTCAATAGCACTATGACATAAAAGAAGGTGTTTTAAGTAAGAATGCTAATTAAAGTCACATTCTAAAAACCACATCTTGAACCCTGATCTCCCGTGCCAGAGGCTGTGACACTTTACCAAAAAATCTGCATTCCTTAGCGAAGTGGAACTGAGACCTAAATTTGACTTCTTAAATTTGAAAGTCATATTACCAGGGTCTCAGGTGAGTTTTCTTTGTTACTGCGATGAATCTGCATGATGCTGAGCTGCCTTAGAGTCGAATTCTGCTCTGTTCACTTATATAACAGAGCAATGCTGCACATGACACACACTGTGCGTGCCCTGTTGTGAGCTGGACTCAGTGGGCTTAGCTGCGTACATAGAGCATTAAGTCTCTTGTCACTGAACCCAACACAACATGGTATTGAATAATAACGCAAGTTTGAAAGTAGATAGGTGGTCAGCGTCATTTTAGAGCATCACTTTTGGGAACTGAGAAAGGACCAAGAACACATTGCGCATTGTACACACATTGTAATGGCACATTGTTATGGTGATAGAAAAGTAAATGAGATTTAGAAGTACTATGGAGTAGTTTGTGGAGTACTATACTATTTACTATGGTACAAGTTTCATTACCATGTAGTAGCATATATACAGTATATGAAATGTACTATAGAGTGTAATATGTAATATAAAAGTGTTACCATGGAACTCATTGTACATAACCATGATTTGCATATATATTGAATAAGTGTACTTCCTACAGAAATACTATGGTACATAATATTTATTTATAAATAAAAACTAAAAACAAAATTTGGAGTTTATAATAATTATTTTTATTTGGTATGATCCCTATGATTGCATCCTATTGCAATTTTTGTTCTATTCCCAAAGTCTTAATTATCTCAATTATTTTAGTTTGATGCTAAGGTTTTCATTAATATTAGGAATATGTAATTTCAACATTAGAGGAAACAACCAGTAAGAACTATCTCAACCACAGGCAAACCCAGCAACAAAATTGTGGTTTGAGTTGAAAAAGCTACCCGCAGTGTCACCTTTCATAATTAATCAACCACTTAATTTTTGAATAGCATTTTTCTGTGACAAAGGTGACAAGGAACAACCCTCTAAGCTGGTAGGACGAAACATTGAATGGAACCTGGCTTAAAGGGGACGCCTCTGCTGGCTGGCACCGGGAGCTAAAATAATCCTAAATAATGTCCCGTCAATGGTGCCACTGGCATTGTTATGAGCAAATTGTCTTCAATGAGAACTGCTCTTTTTATCTACCTCCTTTTTAAATTCTTCAGGAAATTAATTTCTCCATGATAACAAGCTATCCAATTATTGTTATCAAAAAGGCTATGGTCAAAACTCTTTACAGATATACAGCATGCTGGGGCAGTGGTTACATGAAAGAAGGTATCTTTCAAATGACTTTCCATTGTGAATGTGAGTGATGGACAAGTGTAAAAAAAAAAATCCAGTAATTGTCTATATTACCTTCATTAACTTCAACAGGACACGATTGGACAAAGCCAGTCCTAAATGAGATCTCAAACAGAAAACAGGAACAAAGGGGTACAAGCAAACGGTACAATTTAACTTTTCATTTGAAATGAACGGATGTAACAAACAGGGGTTTGTAACATTGGTTTCTTTGTTTGCCCTCTCTATACATCAGCAATGTGAGGTTTGAGGCAAATGACTGTTTTTGTAATGACATGGTTATTAACTGATATTAACAATTTGTAGGTCGTTAATTCTTAACATATCTAATGCATTGGGATAGGATGGCACTTGGTGCATATTTGAACATTGTCCACTCTTAGAAATTTCTCCTTCTTCAGAACATTATTGGTAAATATGAAAATGGCTGGTTTTGCTCCTCTTTAAATAATACATGCTGAAAGAGTTTAATCCCTCTTTGCACTTCAGTGATGTTTAAGAATGTTACAATGTGTTCCTAATCTCCTCTTCCAAAACACACACTGCAGTTGCAGCCAACCTATTATCCCAACAGTTGTTTGCATATCATGTGGTCTGTCACTAAATCCATGTATAGCAAATCACCCTAGTGATTATCTGAAATGTGCATTTAATCAATTAATAACGATGGGTTTAAACTATTCACATTAACATTTTTAGATGTATAAAGACTGATCTAATGAGTCATGAGGTATGTTCGCAGCTAGTTTATCCCTTTTTTGTGTTATTGTTTTGTAACAGAGTAATTCACTTTATGTATGTACTTATGCGGCAGGGTTTTGAAAGTAACTGTTTGCATTTTGTACTGTTAGCAGTATATTTATACTCTGCATCTTACTACTCTCCTTCTGATCCATCTGAACTTAATATCAGGGATGAACTAAAATTCCCTTTTTTCGTGTGTTGTTCATTGGGTATATGACCCCTTGTAGCTTCTGAAACTCTCATTTTGCATAGAAACAGCCAAAAAAAATAATTTACTAATATGAATGAGCAGCATGGGTGCCTAGCAACAGTCTGTTTTCTAAGGGCTTTTCGGTAGTAGGCAAGGGGCCAAGGAGTATTTATAGCTTGGAGTGCTGGCAGCGTATGGTGGACTAGAAAGCCCAAAATATCCAAAACTCTGGATAAAGTTTTTCATCTAAAGAGATGAGAGATGGAGGCAAGAGATAAATGTGGCCACATGGACTAGTGGCAACAGAAATCACAAAAAATAAAGATAAATGAAGATGTGAGAGCTTAAGTATGGATTAGACATCCGTTCTATAGCTGCCGAGGATGCGGAAATCGATGTAGCCGCTCATCGCTGGAGAAGGGTTTGAGGAAACCAAAAGCAAAATTGAATGTGGGTTTAACAAAACAAAAATGACGACACTGGACACCAAGTTCAGTGGTCAGCCCCGTATTAACTCTCTCAGGGCATTTAAGAAGCTGTGAGTAGAGGACTTGCGATGCCTTCCACTCACACTGCACCTACCATTGACGCTTTTTCAAATTTAAAAGGTATGCCATGTTACACCAAATCATTCTGATGCAATGCAATATACCTTCTATACTGCATGCTTCTGTCAGAGACGGGCACCAAAGCCAGGACTAAGCGAGTGTGGCCATCTGTTGCTGATCAGACTACAGGAATACCTGCTAATGAATCTCAAGTGGCAACGTGACAGGCTGCAATGTGGAGAAGAATTGATAGGCAGGAAAGCTTGTTGGATTTATTATATATGACTCAGGTACATAAGGAGGGGGGTCACTGCACCAAGACATCTATTATGAAAATTCTTTATAGTCTCTAAGCAGATTTTTGGCAAAGGGTGTCACCAGTTGAAGGACTGGCTAACCCTGTTTGCTGTCAAAACATTCTCCATCTGGATCATAGATGGAGTATGAAGTGGCAGGATCGAGACTCAGCAAAACCGATTTATTATAAAGATTAACAAGCACTATTGGAAAATATCTGTAGAAAAAGGTTGCAGGCCAGCAGAGAAAAATTATTTTACAGTCAGCTCAATAAATGAATTCCTGGGCTTTCCTATTGTACTGGTTAAAAAAATGAAGATTTTTTTTCTACAGTTTACACTTTAGTCCACTGACTTTGGCACTTCTAAATGCATTAGGAGTCCAGCTAGTCATTACTGAGGCATTCTTGACAAGTTTAATTATACCCAGTGGATACTCTACCCTCAGCTTTAGCAAGGATACCTGCAAGCCTATTGATCTCTGAACTTGCATGTGTTCCCTATTTAGGCTGTGCAATGCTCCAGCAATAAACTACTGTCTTGTAAAGCGCAGTCTAGAGCTTCGCTGTTTATCCACTTGGATGATAATACCGGTTTGAACAATGACTGTTATTGGAAAGTCAAAAAAACAGCTTTGAAGCTAAAACTAAGTCAACACATCATCTTGGAATGGGTCCCCAAACCAGAAAAGGTTTTGGCTGTACAGAACTGGAGAGCTTCCTCCGGGAGAGTGCACACTTTTGTGATATTATATTGCTGGTGCAGGAGGGGAAAGAAAGAAAAGTCACATATGCAAGTATCTTTGAACTGTAGCTTCTGGCACACCAGCAGTCTGTGACTGAGAAATGGTATGCATTTCTCTGCGTTCAGTTTATCTATAGTAATAATAACCCCTTTGCCCATCGGCAGTCGACATGATTGGGCAGCGTGAAGTAACACTGGACAGCTGGCATATTACCAGGTGAATTATTTGTTTGATGCTGCTAATTATTATGCAGACATTAATGTCCTGCCTGAGTAGCTTCAGCATGGAAAAGGTCCTGCCACTTCTCTAGGACACTGTCCCTGTCAGATAGTGTGTTGTATTAATGTCTCCATCATCTCAGGGATGGGCATTTCCTAGAAAGCATATCAAGACCTCTCAGCTACAATTGTATCAGACATACTTGTCGGATGATTGTTACGCTATTGGTATTCAACTTTTCTGTTCTCCGGATGAAAATTCCCCTAGTGGGAGTACTTTTGGCTTACAGCTCATTGTTCTTCCCCAATGTAACTAGTTACAATAAACTTTCTTTCAGCTCTGCTCACAGGAATCATGCACGGCATACATACTATGCTATACTACATGCTATGGGATTTAACCCATAGGTTAAATATTGGGATAGTCACAGGCCGAAGACAAGTTGACTGTAGAAGGCAGAGGCAGGTTTGCAGGCAACAGGAATGCCTGTGCCATTGCTTTAAAATAGAAGAGATGAGCACAAGGGCCTGGCAATATGAAAATGTTCAAAATAACCACATAATGATTGTTTACTAAACCTGAAATAATGACAGTGGGGTACTCTCTAATGTTTAGTAAACAAGAATGATGCTACCTGACGTGCCAAATGTGACAGACATCATGCAGGCGTATTGCTTCCCTGGTTTCCTGGCAGAAGAGCGACCAGTTGGTTCAATCTAATGATTTGCTGTTGAAAGGTGCATGTGAATACATTACTAGGGTTTGTCTATTTATTTCCTTGGCATGCATCCACATATTGGAAATAAAAGATTTAAGCTAACAAATACAGGTGCATTAATGTAACCACATGATGAAATAGAAGCTGTGCACTGAGAATACCAGCGTTATAATGTTACAACCATAACATTATAAACAGACCCAACATGCGGAATGGTAGTTGGAATTGGCATAATACTAAGTTTCTCTGGCCCCTTATGTTCAGTACAAGTCCTCAGGTTGTAAAAAATACTCAGTGGGTAGGCAAAGGCACTGCTGCAGCCAACATGTGAATTGCCAATTGCAAGCTGATATTAGATGTTAGAATGAAAATAAAATGTACCTTTATTTTATTTTTGGCTGCACATAGTTATTAAAGTTTCATCTATTTTGCTGAGGGTAATCTGTTACTGGAAGGGGAAGCAAAGCAACATATTTTCGACTGAAAAACTTTGGCAGAAAAACATGACTTGATGTTTATGACCTGGAATGAGAGCGAGGACGGAAAGAGCAGATGAGGTGTTAATAATACATGTTTTATTTCGAGTGTAAAAGCTCTGGGCAGCAGCAGGATAAATTTAGTATCATGAGTTAATAGTAAATAGATCACAGCATGCAGGGAAATGTATAACATGGAGTACTATAGCACTATTTTACTTGGCCTTCAGTGTTTGGGATTTAAAGGATTTAAAGTAAACAAGGCTATATTTCAGATCCTAAAATACTTTGATATTGGCCGTGACTTTGCAGCCGTATGGAGTAAGCCTATGATGGCTTGAAAAGTGAGAGCAACACTTCTACAAGAGCATTTACACATTATTTCCAGCGATGACATGAATAAGCATGGGGAGTGAGAGGGGTACTTTAACAGCTTGTCATTCTGAATATAATTTTATACATGGCTCGTCCACAAGGTGCATAAAATAAACATAAACCAAACCAAAACTCTACGATTTCAAAGAAGCTACCTCTACCCTAAACCTTGATGTACAAGAATTAAGTTATAAATTTAAAGTACATATGCAATTGCATTTATCAAAAGTTTATAACATTCATTAAATGTGTATTATCCACTGATAATATTTAAAGCACAAAGCATTTGGTATTTAGCACTTGTCAAACACATAGAATTTTGCAAATGCGTCTAATTGACTCTCATAAGCACCTGTGGGGAAAAATAAACACAATTGGAGCAACTATAAATAAACAAATTACCTATTGTAAAACAGTATACGTTAACAGTATAATCTAGAAATTGCATTACATTGTATCGCCAAATAAAGTGAATATCTGATAAATTATGAAAAATACTTGTATGAATAATGTAACAGCTATTTACAAGTGAGCCATTTAAGATTAACGAAAGCATTTGGCACAGACTGGTTATGATGAAGATCAAAGGAAATTCGATTTGTTCTCAGCGAATAACAAAGTCGTCACTCAACTACGTGCTGAGTAGTTGCTGCTCCTGCGTTTCACGACTGTGTTTACAAAGTATTTCTGTGGGGCGGAGAGAACATAATACGGCGGCAATGTCTATCTTCTGTCTGGCTCAGTTGGATTTGTTTGGGTGAAGAGAGGGTGGGGTCAGTGGCGCACGAGAGTGTGGCCGGCTCCCTGTCGTGGGGAGGGGGGCCTAGTGAACAGCCTCAAACTCCTCACACTCAAACCGGTGAACGACAAAATGTTATTCCCCCTGCATGGGAAAATTATGGGAAAATTCACCTCACCTTCCCCTCACCCATTCAAAAGCATCAAAGGAAAGTGTTTGGATGGACATATTGGGCCTGTATCACTTGAGAGCCATTGAAAAGTCTTCTACATAATGAGTGCTAATTAGAGCCTGCTTGCTTTTTCATTTTTCATTTGCTATTAGTAATAGTTTCCAAGGTCGTGCATATTTCAAAGCAAGTCTAAAGTCAAGAACTGATCATTCTCCAGAGAGCGACAATGGAACAAAACAATAGCCTGTATAAAAGAAAAAACACATTGTAAATGCTCCCTCCCACACAGTACACTGGGGCACCCCCGCTGTGACTCACCGGCCACCACCCCAGCCATATAGAGCAGGCTGATGCGCAGGATACCATGTACCATTTCCAGAGGGACTCCAATCATCAGCTGTAGGAGTGCATTAAATCCGAGCTGCTCCAACCTGTGGGGGCGGGGCGGCACAGAGCACAGGTCACAGGCACGCCTTTATCACCCTCCCTCTTGCTCTAACAGAATACCAAAGGCCCACAAAATGGGGGCTACACTTCACTCAAAAGTGTTGATCTATTTGGGCATTTTTTGAATGGATGGAAGATGGAAACTATTCCTTCAGACAGATAAATAGATGATAAGATGGATGTATACTTTATTTATGTATTAGAAATGACAAGTATAAATTAAACTAAAAATGCTAATAAAACAAAGAAGACCACAATAATTAGGATAACATAAACACAAGGGCAGTACCGGAAAATTACAGATTGGGTATCAGGCTAAAAGGGAATGAAAAGCCTATTGCTTGCAGACGATCTAGACGTATTCAGACTAAGCTAACTGAGTACTTAGGCGCCAGTGGGTTTGCCTTTGTCTCAGAAATTTCAAGTATCTCAGAGTGCTTTCATACAAATGTCCATGTCTTTTAATGGAATTCTAAGATAAAATCAATTTATTTCTACATGCTCGTTGTGACGGCACCTGATTTAGACTTTAAAACTACTCGATGGTTCCTGTGAAACTTGCGAGGAGAACGGGAAGATGGTAAGCACTATGTAGGTGTGACTGCAGCACAGTCTCAGTCGTGAGCAGTGGAGGACGTTGCCTCTTACCCCACATGCATGAACATGTAGCTGAAGAAGCGCCAGACCTGCGCCCGGTGCCCGGGATGATACACCAGGGGGCTCTTCATGAAGTCAGGCTGGTAGGTCTGCAGCACCCACTTGTTCAGCATTATGCCGTAGCAGAGGAACACAATTATCTGCGGGAAGAGCAAACCTGCATTTCCCAGCTTCCATGAGCAGTGCTTCATCAGAAGGATCTAGGTAATATTCAGCCAATGGCTGGAGACTGCATGCAAAGTGCAGACCAGTACAAAGCTCTCTATTATTGTCTCTGCATCCTGCTAAGGCTCCTGGTGGATTGATGTTCAGTGCTGCGGTAAGTCTAGCGGTGTATTCCAAAAGCAAGCTTTTTCTATGTGATGGTGGTTCACACTTACAGCTTGACGGGAAGGGACTTAGCCTTTGAAGCCTTATTCAAATCTGTATAGCGAATTTGAATAACTGAACTGACAGCACAGAGGGGTACATGAGTTAAGCTTGTCACATATTTATTCCAGTAATAACAAAGACTGTGAAACAACAGCGGCCTTGAGCACGTGGAGCTGTTGGTTGGAAACCTCAGTTAAGGCCAAAAGGTTGCAGATACAAATTATTTGCATGTAATAGAATTTCCACAAAATGAATTAATTAGAGAAATGTCCATATATTTAAAGTTTAATGCATCTAACATGAGACTATCAAATTTAAGGTAAGGTAAAAGGTGTCTAATAAGCAAATGCATAATTTTATGCTGAAAACATTTTCCTTAAATTTCCTTAAGAGCCAAGGCCTTAGGAAAAGTTCTCTATGATAATAGGTTTCGATGCCCCTCACCTGGACAACAGTGATGACGGCCATGAAGACAGGTGGTGGGCAAAGGCGGCTCTGGTGGAAATACCAGCGGCGGTCAGTCTCGCAGGGCAAGATCTCATATGCCACATAACGCACAAAGCGCTTGTAGACACCCAGCCCAGTCTCGTCGAGCAGAATCTCCCTCTGCAGCGTGCGCCGCCCATTGGCGATGGCCCTCCGGAAGCTGCTGGAGCGCTTGCTGCCCATCTGGGAAGAAGAGAGAGTGGTAAAGAGGTGGAGCTAGCAGTTCAATGGAGAGGTGAGCGAGGCGGATGTGTTTTTAATGTGCATCTCAGTCATTACAGAGCAGAGGAGAGAGAAAAATAATCCCACAAAAACCATCAGAAGTACTTTGCATCAACATGTACGTCAGTATCAAGCTCTAGAGAGTGCCCTCTGATAATACTGAGTCAGACAGTTTGTTTTGTCTTCTGTATCCTGCTCTACGACTACCAGCATGCTTTCAGAGAAGTAGAAAATCAGATCTGTAGCAGACAGCACAAACAAACTGCTGAAAGCGAAGCAGCTGTCAACTCAGAAGATGACAAATGCGTTGTGCACTGCTGCTGTGTTTGGTTAGTTCAGCAAATATCCATTCTTTCGGTTTCTAGAGCAGAGTGTGTGAGGGCAGTACCTTGAGAAACTGACTGCTAAGTGGCAGGTATTGTTTCAGTTTGTCTCAGACAGTTTCTCAACAAATTTCCCAAAATATCTTCAAGTGTGTTTTCCTCATTTTCAAATGCCTCTATTGCAGATATTAAATATGAATGAACATTCCAACGACTGTTGGAACTCAGGCATTCTTGGATAAGTGGTCGACGATGTTGGGATTGCGCTGAGATCATCCAGAACAGCTTGGAAATGTACCTGAGAAAGTGCAACTCTGGTGCCCTTTCCTAAGATTTGGTTAATAAAACGCCGTCCTTCATTAATCCAAAGCATTCACAAGTGTTTATTTCCTTAAATTCTATAATCTGGAGCTCCTATTATCCCATTGTTTTTAGACTTGCTTGAGAAGGCTGGTTCATCTGATTTCATGGAAAAAATTATCGGCACTTGTTATCATAGGCGGAGATAAGAAACAAATTTCGACGGTGCAACTTAATGAAAATGGGTGTAGCATTTCTCTCTGTGTTATGACTTCTTGAAGAGATCCCCAGTGACTTGTTCAGATAAAATTGCCTGGGAGGTGGGTGATTTGTAAGGTGACAGTGCCATGAAAAGTAAGGTAACCTTTGAGAAGTGGAGAAGACCAGACCTGTATATTACCTTTTTATCATTGACAGAAGGTCCATTTCACTGCAGTGGGGTGTGATTTAAGCCCTTAAAAAGAAGTTGTGGGAGAATTGAAGACAGGTGATAAACAAACTTGTTCCAAAAGCCCATTAGGACTAAATATCCTACTTGCATCCATGACTTATTATCCTATGTATATCCATGACTCTTTCCTGAGGACAGATCAATAACAAAAATGTTCTACGTACTAAAAGCTAGTGATATGAACAAATAAACACAGTGGAAAATAAACAAACATCGACTGTGTTGGGTTTTGAACGCTGAAATTATAGCCAAATGACAGCAAATAAGGCCTGAAGACATTTAGCAAGCGATCATGCATTGAACAATAATTAAGTTGCGCTCGCTCTGCAGGGTCTATTTCAGGCTGTGGTAGACTGGCATATTTTTGCATGAAAATAAGGTCCAGGAGATACAATTAAACATTAAACAAAGTGAGAGAGGGGGGAAGTTTTGGTTTCACATGCTGTTCTATCGTTTTACCTTCTTAAACAACAGTCACCAAATGTGGAATACAATGGGGAGAGACGTGTAGGTGAAGACGGGTTTGCTGATCACTGCTTAGTGTACGCTCATTCTCAGTGATGGTATTTTGAGCACCATTTATTCCCCTGAACACCTGCTGACTCTCCACATCGGTTCTCTTTAGGCGGATTTGCACTCGTCAGCCTCCCTCGGGGACGCAGTTAGACACAGTTGTCGCGCCACTCTACATGTGAAACTCGCTGACAGAGTCTCTGAGTGAGTATTAATCCCTTTTGAAGTGATGAACGAGCACATGGAGAATCTGGTGGGGAGGCCCCACGTGTCACCACCGGGAGATAACAAATTTACCTTTATTAATCTGCCCAGAGATGGGTGCGTTGACCCCTTCTTCCTCGAGACAAAACTACCTGATCACAGCCATTCTGTGTCCTTCCATATTATGCCCTTTAGGCCTGGGGGAGGGGCCAACTGACAGGCGAGTGGGGTTTCATGATTTAGGGTGAGGGAGAGTTTGAATTCGGTGGCAGAACATCAGCCTTTATCCAGAGAAATGAAATTGGGATTAAGCTGGCTTCTAAGCAACGGTGAAGAGAACAGACTGCTGCAGACGGTCCATGATTGACAGCAGTGCACCGCAAAGAGGTGGGAGGACACCCTGCACGAGGAGAAAGTGCAGGTCTCCGCTCAAGTCAACTCCCAATTTATACATGTCCACTGAATTTAGCACATCTACAGTGATGACTGGAGCTTTACTAGTGGAAGAAACAGATTCCCCAGGCATTCCATGTGCTAGCCCAGTGTTATTAATGTATTTCGTACCACTAGCAGAAGGCTATCTGGTTTGTCATTTTCCATCCTCACGTTTTTAATACACAGGCATATGGCAGGTTTCGTGTTGGAAGCGAGACGGCACAGCCTGCGGCCGAGGCGAAGGCGCACAGAAAACGCTGCCCAGTGCTATAAATATGGAACAGTTTTGGCTCTGCCTCCGTGCAAAACATTCCTAGATGATCCCTTTGTTCCTTTCGGCCAGGGCCAAGTCTACTGTGCTGCCACCCAGGCTGAAGGAGTGGACAGCCGTGAAGGAGCAGCTGATTCCTCCTGCGGGTTGTTTCAGTGGGCTAGACCTGACGGAGCACATCATTTTGGGGGTAATGAGGGAAGGGGGAGGGGAGGTCTTGTTTTCAAGATTGAGTCTGCCAGAGAAACACACACTCATTCAGACACACATTCAGACGTGTGGACGCGTAAAACGTTGAAAACACTACATTTATTTATTTTTTAACAAAAGCCCACCTCAACCCATGATAAATAAATAAATAAATAAATAACAGAGACACCCACTTCATGTATTAACTATAAAGGTCTAAAATAACTGTATTCCCGGACACTTCAGCAAAGTGCTCTGCTCTAAGGCAGAAACACACCTAAGAGCAGAGAGAATCTGACAGTGTGTTAAGGCAGGCTCAGTCTGTGCTCAGATGCCGGGCACACCTTGTCCCGCACAGAGTGTAGACGTCCTCTGTATAAAAGACTAACATCAATGCATTTAAACTGGAGGGCGCAGAACCACATGCAGAAAGAGGGAGAACGCCCACTAATTGCTTGAGGCTGCACTGTTTGTCCCAAATAGTTAGGCTTCTTTTAGCCTCTTTACCCCTTTGCTTTATTTGCTGCATCTTGGCTCTGCAACGTGAACAGTTGCGGCCCCAGGGGTAATTCGAGGGGATATTAGTAGGCCGACGTCACTTTCTTGCCGTGGAGTTGAGAAAGTGATAATGAAATTTGATACTCCCCCCCAGCAACGTGATCCACGTGCCCCATTCTGCCCACCTTGCAATCCTCAGCCGGGCAAACCCTCCGCCCGCCCAGAGCACCAATTACGACAGCAACTGAGATTTATCGAAGGCCCTTCCCTCCGGGTTCATTCTCCTCGGCTTCCTCACTATTGCTCATTGTGCCGCGCCAGGGGATAGAGCTGCTGAGTTTGTACTGTGGTTTATTTCAAAATTATCGACGGAAACCTTTTCTTTAAGGCCAAGTTTCATTGAGATATCAAGCCGCGCCCTGCCTGCACACAGACACGCTTACAGACAGAGTTAGTCAGAGTGACTAACTGTGTGGACCTACGTACATCACCACAGGAAGCACCACAGAGAGCAACCAGTGTCATAGATTGCAGGAGAATATAGGCAAATTTGGGGAACAAATTACTTTGGCTTTTGGTTAGATAAGTAATTTTTTCTTTACACGCCCTCTGCACCATCAACACTATTGAAGGGCTTATTAACTAACTCCTGTCTCGCTGGCAACATACATGCCAGTGTGGCCCTGGCCCTATCGTAGAATGTTAAATGTTAAAGACATTCATTCCTCTAGCCACTGTTTTCAGTTACATATTCATTTTGGCTCATATTTCTGTTCCCAGTTTCTAACCACAAGATATTAAATTTAAAATCTTGAAAATATCTCATTCAAATAACACACAAAGGTAACGAGCCCGACACACAAGTCTCGGGAATTATGTCAAACATCAGAAGTCAGAAGAAAGGATTTGGGTCAAATCTGAGAAATGCACACAGCTGCAATCACATGTTTTATTATAGAGGCACATTCCATGCCAACAGTCCGACATATTTTACAGAGCCTCTGGGTGTATCTGATACCTGCCAATAATCATCTTTTGAGTTACATTGCAGACTCGTGGCGGGGCACGAGATACGGCATATGACCATGCTCATCAGCTCAAAGGGCTCCTATCTTACTCTAATACAGCTTGTTGAATTTAGAAAAATTGTCAGACGTTTGAGATTCTCCCAAGTCAGTTTGTGGTGCTCTGTGTGTGTGTGAGAGAGCGCTTGAGGCAAGAGATCAGAATTCAATAGCAAAGTGGAATGCGTCAAATGCGTTTGCATCACCTGCAGACGACCAACTCGGTTCATCCAGAGTGTGTGTGTGTGCAATGGTGGAGGGAACCCAAGGGTGAGGAAACACCTCTGCTCTCCTGAGACTCTGAGCCTGTCATACTCCTGTCCCACAAAGTGCAGGAAATATCTTATATTTAAACTATTACACCAGAGAAACCTTGGCGGCTTGGGGGCAGAGCAGAAAGTATGCAGTGCTTCAGTCAGTGGTAAGGGTCCAGTTGGCAGACACGGGGTGAAAAAGGTCCCTGTGAGGCTTACCCAGTGGTATTTGTATTGCTTTGCAATAAACAGGGGCACAGAGGGTCTGTCCATGTTGGCCTCAGCTGCAGCCAATGAGAAGAGAGAGAGATTTGAGAGATTTGTCCCTGCTGCCCCATCTGAGTGCAGCTGTTCGGCAGAGGAGTCCTCCTAGTCCCAGAACATCACATCTAGGCAGAGGATGCAGATCAGTCTTCCAGCATTGACGGACTCTAGGCTTGGTGCCTCAAATCACCCTGGGGTTAATTTATAAGGCTCTTCAGTTGCTATGCGGGAATGCGATCTAGACTAGATTGAGCTCTCGCTCTCTCTCTCTCTCTCTCTCTCTCTCTCTCTCTCTCTCTCTCTCTCTCTCTCTCTCTCTCTCTCTCTCTCTCTCATGGATTGGTGACACTTTTGTTGTATAGTACTGTGCAAAAGTTCAATATTTGGTGTGACCATCCTTTGCCTTAAATACTTCTTCAATTCTCTTAGGTAAACTGTCATACAGTTTTAAAAGACAATTGGCAGGTAAATCTTGGAGAGCATCTTGGAACTTTCCAGAGTTCTTCTACAGACTTTGTGTCACTTGCTTCTGTCTGTCCAGGCGATCCCAGACAGCCTCGATGATACTGAGATCAGGGTCTCCTGGTCCTTGGTCTTCTTTCGGAAAAAGAGTGTTTGGAAATCTAAAATTTGTTTTGTTTTTTCTTTCTACTGACACACTAGTGCATAAATATCAAAGACTAAATTTATGTTTAAAAAAAAGCTAGGGTGCCTAAGACATTTGCACAGTATTGTATATTGAGCCTTGTCTTTTGTTTTATGTCAATATTCATGATATATCGATTGTACTCAGCAAATTCTGCAGCCAAGACGGTACCTCTGACTACTTTAAGCCCAAATAATGTCTAAAACATGGTCTATCTCATTAGAGGTGGAGTCAGATTTTTAGAGAGATTTTCCTCCATATTTAAATACTGTACTACACAGGTAGTCCGCATAACTTGAAAATTGCCTTCATGACATCAGTTGTCTATGTATGACTATGTACAGGAAATATAAGCTTGTTAAAATCCAGACTAAATTTGCAAGTATAAGCTCCTAACTAAGCACCTCTCTGTTGTGTGTGTATTTTCCTAAGTATATATAAATATTGATAAGAAGACACTCTTGCAAAACCTAAACCGATGTACAGTCTTGCAAGTTTAGAATTTTGATGCAAAATGAATCTAAAACCTGTCACATGTAAATGCATTGTTAAGGAAAATAGTTTTGTATTCAAATAACCACATTTATACATCATATGAACTGATATGTCCACACTTTCTCTTCAAAATCATTAGAATTTTCAGAAAGACTTTAAAATAATTTTGCAAACTGATGCTAATAACATCCTCATATTTTAAC